>PVHY01019584.1:0-27150 GCA_004024945.1 Uropsilus gracilis | reverse complement strand
TATAAGACCTGAATTTACTATAATTTGTTAAGGAAATCAATAACAAATCAGTATAGTCATCAACCAACCATTGACCTTAGCTTTGTTTTTATTTAATCTTTGTGCATTTACATATCAGGATTTAATGTTGACTAAGATCCTTGAATTCAAAGAGAGGTTAGAAAATGTAAGTAGAAAGGTATTTAAAATAATGCAATCTATAGTTTCCAAGCCAGCAAAGGAAATACTAGAAAATAAAGAGAATTTTACCAATTTATAGAAGTTTGAGAAAAAGAATCAGAATAAAAGGAAAGTAAACAGAAAACTCAAAGGCAAGATAATGCCTGTTCTTAGTTTACAAAGCAATGCCAAAGCTGTCTAAAGTGACTGTTTCACTTCACACTTCCATCAGAAGTATGGGTGTTGTCTTTACTTGATATCTTTGCCAGTGCTTGATATTATATGACTTTTTTGTCTAATCTTGTGGGTGCACTTCTGGATTCTATCCAGTGCAGTCTTATGTCTCATTTTTGCATATGTCTCATTTGGCTTGCTAATATTTTGCTTAAAACTTTGCAACTATGTGTAATTTTCTTTCTTTATGGTCTTTCCTATTTCTGATAGAATGAATTGAAAAGTTTCTAGTCATTGTTCACGTTTATTTTCAATTGTGATTATCTGTTCCCTTCATGGTTAATGGACTTAGATTATAAAATCTTGAGGAATGTTTTTTCTTTGTCAATTTTTAATTATTGATGAATTTCTTTAAAATCTATATGAAATATAGCGTAGTAATCAAGACAATAATCTTTAGAGCCAAAGTAGGTTCAGTCAACTTTGCTTATTAGCTGTGTGAACGTCATTCAACCTCACTGTGCATCAGTTTTCTATCTCTAAGTTGAGATACAGTGTGAGAATTAAATGAATCTTGAATCACTGTAGTTAGAGTGTGTAGGATAGTGCTTAGTACTTAATAAACAAGTAATTATAAAACAAATAAGTAATAAAAAACAAGTATTTTCCTAAGATTACCTCTGAAAACTTATTGGTTTAAAGCTACTCAAGCTTTTCTGTTACTAATCTTTTTATCTCTGGCTGTACCTACAGTTGTTCACACTTTTGCATCCATATTAGTGTTTGGGATGTCATTTTTCTTAATATTATCATTTAAGAAAGTTTGCAGAAATTTACCTATTTTACTAGTTTTTTCCAGGTAACCAGACTTTAAATTAGGATAAGTCTATGGTTTGAATCTGTTATTGAGTCAATGATTTCTGTATTTCCTTTGTACTCTTTCATCTACTTTCTTTGAATTTATATTTTTATTTTTTCTCATTCCTTAAGTTTGATGTTCAACTTATTCAAGTCTTATTTTCACATATTGTTGTTTCAACTAGTATTGTTATGGTTGTTGAACTAGTATTGTTATGGTTGTTGTTTTATGCTGTGTGATAGAATTTTTTTTATTCCCTTTATAATTTTATAATCTACATTATGATTTTTCTAAGTCATAATTTACAACTCTACTAACTTTTAACTATATGGTAGTTTTAAGTGTTTGTGAACCTCTACCACTACATTGTGATTTTTAGAAACTGATCTTTTATTTCTTTGCAGTTCCTTGAGATTTGCTTTATGAATGACTATATCCTTAAGACTTAATTTTCTTTCTATTTGGAATACTACATTTAGAACTTATTTCATGGAATTTTCACTAAAAATACGTGTTCTTTGCTTTTTCGTTTGTATATATGTATTTTGTTCCCTTAAAATTTTGTTTTGCTTTGAGAATAGCTGTAGGTTGAAAATTATCTTCCATTAACACCTTGAAGATAATTGTTTGCTTCTCATTTCTTTTTTAAAAATTTATTCATATATAAATTTCACATCATTATAATCCCAGGGAGTTACAGCCCCCCCATCATTCCCCTCCTTTCTACCCTGCCCGAAGTTGTGTGCTTCAGTTTGGTGCTTAGCTTGTTTTGGCCCTTCCTCATGGCTTGTGTTTCCCTATATCCCATATATTAGTAAAACCATTTGGTTTCTGTCTTTTTCTTTTTGACTTGTTTCTGCTAATGTGCTTTCTTCTAAGTACATCCATGTTATCATAAAATCATCAAATTTGTCATTTTTAATTGATGAGTCATATCCCATAGTGTATATATAACAAATTTTTTTCATCCAGTCATCTGTTTGGGGTCAGTTTGGCTTCTTCCAAATTCTTGCAATTATGAATAGTGCTGCAGTAAACATCCAAGCACAGATGTCACTTTGTACCCACACTGAGGTCTCTTTGGGGTAGATTCCCAAGAGAGCAATTGCTGGTTCAAATGGTAGTTCCATTTTCGTTAGTTTGCGGGTCCTCCACAGCTTTCCATAGTGGCTGAACCAGTTTACATTCCCACCAGAAGTGTAAGAGTGTTCCTTTCTCTCCATATCCTCGCCAGCACTTGTTGCCTGTTCTTTGGATGTGGGCCATTCTTACTGTTGTAAGGTGGTATCTCATTGTGGTTTTGATTTGCATTCCCAATAAAAATCCCGATGACATTTTTTAAAGAGATAGAACAAAAATTACTGAAATTCATATGGAATAACAAAAGACCTCAAATATAAAAAAAGCCTCCTGACCAATAAAAAAAAAAGAGAATGAAGGTATTACATTTCCAAACTTCAAATTACACTACAAAGCCATAATAATTAAAACAGCTTGGTACTGGTACAAAAACAATCAGACCAATGGAACAGAATTTAGTGCCCAGAAATAAAACCACACATATATAGTCAACTAATCTTTGACAAAGGAGTGAAAAACTTACATTGGATCAAAGATAGCTTCTTTAATAAATGGTGCTGGGAAAACTGGACTAAGACATGCAAAATATGGACCAAGACAACTCCCTCACACCAAAAATCAACTCAAAATGCATAAAAGACTTAGATGCCAGACCCAAAACCATAACTTACATAGAGGAAAACTTGGGCAAAACCCTCCATGAATTGCAATTCAGAAACTCCTTTCTGGAAACATCTACAGATGGCAAAAAATGAAGGAAAACATAAACAGATGGAACTACTTCAAACTAAAAAGCTTCTGTACAGCAAGAGAGATGGCAGAAAAAACGAAAAGAAGCCCAACCAAATGGGAAAAAATTTTTGCCCTCCACAAGAATGATGAGTTTAATAACGAAGATTCACAAGGAACTCACACAACTAAACAGAAGCAAACAAGAAGCCTCATCAAAAAACGGGAGAAGAACTAAAAAGGCAATTCTCCAAAGAGGAAATACAAATGGCCAACAGGCACATGAAGAATTGCTCAACGTCACTAGCATTAAGGGAAATGCTTCTCATTTCTCTTGTTACTGTGATAAATCAGCTGTTTTTTTCTAATTGCTCTTCATAACCTGCCTAGAAACAAATGAATGAATTACTTTGTTCTATTTTCATTTCACATCCTGACTCCTGAGATATTTATTTTTATTATTTCTGGAATATTCTAAGAAAATAATTTTTACTATAGTGCCCATGTTTCTTAGTTTGTTGTTCATGTTCCCTACATCTTCATCTCTGTGCTGCATTTATATAATTCCTTCAGTTCTTTCTTCCATTTAGTAATTTGTTCTCCCTTCTAATGTATGCAACATATTCATTTCACCTATCATATTTCTAAAGACATTTAGGTTTATTTTAGTCTTAATTGATTCTTTTAAAATAAACCAGATTACGCTTTTGTTATACTTTGAATATCCTTTTAAAAAGTTTCCTTGATCATGATATTTTCTTGAATTATGATCATATTTTCTTGTTTTGTCTTCTGTCTGATATTTTCACTATATGAATTTCTCGTAAGTCTGATTTTCTAGTTCAGTTGTCTTTTTATTGAATTGTATTATTGATTCATGGTATAGGTTCACATCTCTTTTGTTGGTGGTTGTTATTGTTCTCTTCCCTGTGCTTTGTTTTGTTGTTGTTACTAAATTTTTATTTGTATTTTTGCATTGTTTATATATAAATTTATTTACATCATTGTATTATCCAGTGTTCCCACCACCATATCACCTATGATCCATGATCTTGATCTCTTGTGCTCATCCCTCCACTGATTTCTCCCTCCTGCTCCCTCCTTTGCTGTATGTTTTAGTTATCTTGTCAGTTTGTTCACATCTCTTTAGATGTATGTCACTGCACCACCCCCACCACCCACAAAGGACAATAATCCTCCATCAGTAGCAGTTGGGGTTCTTCCCTTCTTCACTCCTCACCCACATCCTCTGCTAACATTAATTCTGCTGTCAGATTTCTAGGGTTTATTTGATTTAGTTTTGTCAGTTCCTTAGTTTTCTTTTTATTCCACATTTGAGTGGTACCACCTGCTATTTGTCTTTCTCCTGACTTATTTTGCTTAGCATGCTACCTTGTTTCCTCATATGTTTTGTGATATTTCTGTGTTTCATAATTGTTGGGTTTTAAGAGAGCTCCTTGTAGCCTGAGTTAATGCATTTTGGGGGGAAAATTTGTTTTTGTGGGAGATGATATTGAGATGAAGTGATGTCCAGTTCTAATCAGGATTACCTAAAACTCTCCAGTCTCTAAATTATGTGAATTTTATCTCAAATTCTCATGTACCCTGTTGTTAAGAATGTTGAAGACTTCTGTCCCCACCTTCATGATGACCAAGCTGAACTAGGCATGTTTCCTTGTTATTTCCTTTCTGTGAAGCTGGGTGAGTTTTGTTTGGTTGATACCAGTCCATTTATTTTTAAAATAAATTTAATTTTTTCAAAAGTTTCAGATTCACAGCAGAGTTGAGCACAAAGTGAAAGAATGTCCCATGTGTCCCTTGCCCCTGCAAGCACAGCCCCCCAATTATCAGCTCACCACACCAGAGTGATACTTTTATTGTAGTCAGTGTGCCTACTTGATCCTTTATTATCACCTGAAGCCCATAGTTTACATTAAGGTTCAACTTAGTGCTGTGTGTTCTAATTGTGGGTGTGTGTATAATCCATGATTATGGTGTCACATAGAACAGCTTCACTGGTATAAATATTTTCTGCGTCCCAATCTATGTGCTTCATCCCTCCCTCCATAATCCAGGAACTATTCATCTCTTCACTATTTCTATAGTTCTTGTCTTTTCTAAAAATTGAGCTTTCTTTTCCTTGTTTTTCCAGTTTACTCTTTCTCTCAGGATTTTTGCCTTAGGCTCTTGAGCTTTATGATGAGATTTTGATACTCTTCCACACATTGTAGTTTATAGATTTTATCCCTTGTTTCCTACTTTTACACACTATCAAAATGGAAACCATGAAGAAGTCACAGACCTCTTTAGAACATCCATCAATTTCCTTTCTGACTTCATGCATTCTAATTGTTTTTCTCTATGAGAAAACTTAATAGGCAGTTCATCTGTGCATCTAATAAAGTCTTAATTATCACTTTTATTTTACATTTTGGGTGTCTGTAGTGGAAAACTAACTTAAGAATTTACTAAAGATTGTTACCTAGTGTAGTCCTTTTATTTAACCCTTGACATATTTATTCAGAGTTGATTATGTGCCAGGTTTGTGCTAAGCTTTTAGTAAACAATACAATACTGTTTGGTAAGTCCTAGGATGAAGTTATGTATGGGTTGCTATGGTATCTTGAAGTAAGTTGCCTCACTCAGAGTGAAGATAGAGTTATTGGAAGAGGAGGTCAGGAAAACTTTAAGGGGTGGAGTCTGCCAGATTAACACAGGGAGGTCATATTAGATTATGTCAGTCAGAGGTGCAAAACATGGAGGGAATGGTAAATATTCTGAAGTCAAGTGGGGTGGACAGAAGGAAAAGTGAGGAGATTTGAAACTATTTAACAGGAAAAACTCGGTCAGCTCCCTACTGAAACCTAAAGTACTTGTTGCGTTATCACACCATGGGAACAGCGAATGCAGTCTGAGATAATTGTAATACTGATAACATGTGGGTGAGAAACAATTTTGGCATCCATTTCCTTACTATCTTGTCTAGATTCAGCCCTAAAGGAAGATTTAAAATAGAAGAGGAAGTTGCTTCTGTCCAAAAATTATCCTCCAGGTTTGAATTGGAAACTTTTCTTTCTACTCTCCACATGATACTACTACACTTTCCGTAATCCTTTCATTAGGATGAAAACATGATGAATGGTCTCAACATCTGTCTTCCTCCTTTCAGTTATGGACATCATGTAATAAAGGAATATAACTGGCTTTCCACTATAACCTAGTATTCTATGATTTTTGAACGTATGCAATTTAATATTTCTTAGGAGTGACTAAGTGGCAGGCATTGTTAATCATCCCATCTAACATTAGATGAATTGACTCAATTTACTTCTTTATTCTTGCCTAAGTGATGCCCTCTGAGGAAAATGGAAGCTGTATAGGGAGAGGAAAGAAGCATCAACTTTGAGAACGATGTTTTCCATATCAGGCCTGTTCTCAGAGATCTTGCTTTAAAATTTAAAGACAGCCTAAAAACAATGGGGTTTGTCATCAGAAAATGTAATTTCTCTGACTTTTTTTGGTTCCTTGAAATGTGTCCATGATCCAAGATCAACAAACGAAGAACTATTAGCACATATGAGCAAAGTTGAGTGTTGTCATCCATTAAACTTATAGCCCAGTAAATTTGACATGTGATAGTTTGATTAAATTCATATGTTAAGTCATTCATATAAGTCACTTTAATTAAAATTATGTTGAAGCAATGAAGTAAAATAGTTCTAGTGGTATAGAGTAATGGGATAGAAAAAAATCAGATGAAGCCAGCACAGTCTCAGGTTCCTCTGCAGACCTGAAAGTGATGTCACTCACGAAACCTCTCCCCTCTGTGATGTTGCTAATAGTAGTGAGACCTACATTCAGGGAGTGCTTTCTACGTGCCAGTACTTAGTTCAACATTTTACATGTGTTAACTCCTTTATGACCTGTTTGTTCAGAGAATCACCACGTTTGACAGTGCCAGTCACCTTTAGGCTGAGGTGGATATGAGGTCCTGGGAAGGGAGACATCTTGTTCTTTTGTTTAGGAGCTGACACCTTTTTCTCTGTGTTTTGAAAATAGTGCCCAGAAATCCAGTTTACAGTATGAGAAATGCATTAAAAGAGCAGTCTTAGACCTAAGAGGAGGTTTGGGATGTGAAAGAGAAGGAGAGGTATGCTTACTGCCTCCCATGTAGGTCCTGGGCCCTAAGCAAAGCAAAAAAGAGAAAAGAAGGATATTTAGAAAGGGGATAGGGACTAGAGAGCAAGCATTTTCTCCACTCAGCTGGAGTGAAAGAAGGGTGGGGTTCTTTTCTGTCCAAGTAGGGAAACACTCTTTTCTACAGCAAACCTATGGTGGGTCTCCCTTCCACCAGGTTCACTGTCTTGAACCCATTAGAGAATAAACTCACTAAACCAATGCCTTGTTTCACTCAAAGCTATGTTCTGATTCTTTGGCTATCAAAATTTATAATCTACTCCTGTTTTCCCCTAGTGTAACTGGCATATTCTCATTTATCAAGAATAGACTCTAATGTTTGGTGTGGAAAATAATGTCCCTATACTCTGATGAAGTCTCTAGAAACCTGAAGAAACTTCTTTTTATAAGATCATTGTTTTGTACTCTAAACAATACTTTTGGGTTCAGGAATCAGAATTTTGATCTCTAAGATGTTGGAAAGAAATTAGGGAATTAATGAAGTGAGAAGTGGTAATTAAACTCTTATCATCTTATCCATAGTAACCCTACACTTTGCACTCATTCCAAAACCTATAATGAAAGACTTAGCTAATTTCCATATGTTTTCATGGACTTCCCAAGAACATTTTAAAAAACAAACAATAGAAAGCATCCTTTCTCTTGCCTGTATGACTTGTATTATTGGTCAGGGTTCAAGTCAACCAAGCCAGTAGAAAGTTTCCATTCCATTGAGAAGATGTCTTTTTCACTATAGACCTAAAAACTTCTGCCAGAACCTCTGCTCCTAGTATCATTCTTCAGTGAGCAGACTAGATACTGATTCAAACAGAACCTGGCCTCAGTTTAGCAGGAGCTGACCCAAGGAACCTAAAATGGGTGATACAACAATCTCTCCAAAAGCATATCCAGAGGCTTTTCTGGTCATTCACAATACTGCATTACATGTCTCTGACAAAGAAACATTGGGTGCATACAGTGCCTATTAAACAGCTATCACTCAGGACTCAAGAGACAGCCAAGAAGTTAAACCTGCATACAGTGTGCGTTTTTAAAGACTGGGGAAAGGGAAGGAGAAGGGGAAATGCTTGGGATCTTCCCTGAATTTCTAAACTGTCTACCATGGTTCATCCTTAAATTGCTCTAAAATTGCTCTAGACAGGGTCTTTTTCTTTTTCTTTTTTCCTTTAAAGTGAGGGGCATAAATACTGTGTGTTCCAAGACAACTTCAGTCTCCATAGCTGTGCCTTCATAACATAGCAAGCTTTATTACCTTTCCCCGGGTTATAAAGGGAAACCTAATGAACTTGTTATGCAGCAGAAACCCAAGTGACAGTAACAACTTCAGTATTTATATGTTAAAATGTTTTCCTTCTACTTGCACTTCTTCCACCACAGATATTTTGGTAAATGCAATCTGAAAACAACAACAAAAGGCTGCATAATTGTATGCTTATAAAATGAAATGGCATGCTATGTACAAATTACCACTTCAAATATGCTAATTTGGGGGAGGGAAAACATTTATTTGAGACTATAGTAAAAAATAATAAAAAGTTAGAAATGCTGATTTAAGAAAAGATACTGCTAAATTGGAGCTAATTCAAAGAAAGGGACTAAAAATAATAAAAGGCCTGAAGGAATGAATATTTTCAAAATTGAGAAAATTTAAGAGTCTAACATGACAAACTACAACCAGTCCTACAAATTCCTCTGGGGAATTAGATTCCAAAAGTCTGCATTGTTCAAAGGAGAAAAAATAAAAGTGCTGAAATAAAATCTACCCAAAGGAAAAAAAAATGAACTTCTAAAACTAAATGTTTTAAATGTTTTTACTTAGATCTGCTCTCAGATGCCTAGAGACATTAAAAAATAGCCTGGCAAAGCATTTGTTTTCAGATAACGAGTTCTAAGTAAGTAGGGTGGGGTAAATGATTTGTTATTTCATACATTTTATATCTTTTATGTCTGGACCTGAATAAGCATACAATGGGTTTAGTGCTGTGGAGTGTACCTATAACCAGTGTTCACTTTGTTGAGGCACACAGCAGGGCACACCCAATACTTGAAGGAATGAGAGAGTTCCCTATTATTTCACAGGGTCAAAAATCTCTAAAGATGCTTTACTGGTCATGAACCTGATTTACAAGTGAGATGTTAAAGTAACTAATGATTCATTTTCATAGGCACCTATTTTCCTTAAGTATGTCATTTTCAAAAGCATCGATGGTTGGAAGGAAAATAAAATCAAAGCTCTTTTATACCATAAAAAAGAACAAATACAAAGATTTTTAAATATATCTTGTATACATGCAAACGTAGTGTACTAAAGAAGTCTGTTGGCATTTTAAAAAAGACATAACAATGAGCCAAGAATGACCTTTACCTGCAATGATACCTCCCTCCAAAATAAACTGCATTTAGTGTTTTTTGAGCTATTGGTGATGTATTTGGGATTTAAATATTATGCTCTTGAGATATAATAGAATTGTCTCCATACAGACTGTCTAGACAGGGCAGGGATTATGTCTGTTCAATTTCATTTTACATAGCAGCTAACAGTCTTGCACAAATAAATGCTTTTGATGATGATGCTGATGTTAGTATAAGCAGGTGGCCCAAATTTAAGGGATAAAGTTTGATACCTTACCATTAGTACTTTATAGCACATACATATAATAACATTGAAATGTTATATAAAATTTACAAATGTCTGGATATTTATTGAATAATAAATTATTTCAGCACATTTTATGTTTCTTAGTACTGCCCTGTTAAATTTGTTTACATGGAAGAGGAAATATCAATATGCCTATTCAGCAAGGAGGCAAGAATCCCTACTCAATTTTCCTAGTCTCTGAAATATATTCTTGTATTACAAGTATTACAAGTATTCTTGTAAATCTGTATTTTTAAACATAAAAAAGTTATTCCATCAAGATTTTCTAAGATTGATTAAAAACCTATCAAGATTTAGATTTTCTGAAAGATTTAGGAAAACAGAATTGAAATTCCTACAGTGAAAAACATGACTTCTCTTTTGTCGATTTGATGCCTTATTCCTTCTTTATCAAAGCCAATGTTTGAGTACTGGTATAAGCAACATGGTAAACAGTCAAAGATCACAGTTCTGCTGGTGCTTATGCTTTAGTGGAAGAGACAATATAAGAATATAATGTAGTAAATTACATGGTAAACTTGAGGGTGATTAGGAAGGATGAGAAAGGAGCAGCTAGAGAGGATAGAAAGGGATAAGTGGTGGGAGTGGGTGTGCAGCTTTGTGTTGGGACCCTTGGCTAGGTTGTTGCTGAAGAGGTGATATTTTAGCAAATACTCGATAAAACTGAAGTAATTGGTCACTTGGTAATCTGGGCAAGATTATGCACACATCTAAAGAGTGTTCTTGGAGTGTTCAAGTGATAGCTGGGAAACTACTATGGCTACAGCCAAGTGGATAAGTGACAAGGCCAGACCTTTACCTCTATCTGAGATGAGGATTTTGGACTTTAACCTGTATGAAGTGAGAAACCATTGCAGAGTTAGAGCAGATGTGTGACAATCTGCCTTTCACTTTAATGATCATCCTGGCTACTGAGCTGATAAGAGCCTCAGAGGAAGCCAGCGCAGAAGATTATCTGTGAGGAGACTTGTTGCAGTGATGAGGGCAGCATGTGATGGGGACCTGGACTAGGTGAGAGCCAGAGTCTTCATACATTTGTATATAAAACTTCTCTTTCCTAATGAATCAATGTGAGTCTGGGAGATCCCAAAGCAATGGTTTTCAAAGTGTCACCAAATCAACATTAGCATCATCAGAGGGCTTTTAGAAATGCAAAGTAGTGGACCTCTCTGCAGATCTACTGAATCAGAAATTCAGGAGGGTAGAGCCCATAGTTTGTGTTTTGAACAAGTCTTTCAAGTGATTTTGATGTATGTTCAAATATGAGAACCACCGCTTTAAGATTCGGGGTCTGAAAAGTTAGTTTACATTAACTGGAATGGAGAAGTTTGCCAAGGAAACAGATTTTATAAAGAAGAGGCAGAGAATCAGGAGTTCAAGCGTGGACATGCTGAGTTCATGATGTCTTAGAAATCTAGATGATGAGGTAGAGATTGAATATAGATGTTTGGAGTCCAGGTTGAAAATAGGAACTGAAAATTGATTATGGTTCTGAGAATAAAATATCATAGTAGATTGGTTAGATTGTATTAGTAGATATTTACTGTTAAGTAATTCCAACCTACTACTGAATAAAAGAAATAGAAAGTCAAATATTGAAAACCAAAATATGTAGAAGAGACAACCCATCATCTACTTAATTGTGCTAACACCTTTTAGAACTTTGGGGGATTTATTTTCCAGACCTTCCATTCAGTTATTAGAGAAGAATCTCTTATGGTAATCTTTTCCTACTTTATCATCAGTATACAGAAAATTCCTAACTTGACAGCAAAATTTAAAACTGTCTGAAAATAAAAATAAAAAGCAAAATAAAAATTTCTGAAGTCATCCAGTATCTAATAAAATTCTATATATGTGTTCTTCATATAGTGACTGTGTAGAATTACTGGAGTTTATAGATACCTTTCTAAGCAATTTTTTTCTTACATAGGAATGTTTATGAAGGGGAATGGGGAGATAGAAGATTTATAATAACAGTTTTTGCAAGATAGGGAAATGCAGTGAGAAGGATAGATTTCTTTTATCACTATAGTACATGTTGTCATCTAAATATAATTACCAGTGTTTCCTTGATACCCTCAAGTATTAATATTAACTCTATTAATAAAACTATAACATCAAAATATAAGTTATTCCTGGTACTCATATGATAATGACAATGAATTGCAAAATCAAAAGGGAATTCTAAACACAGAATATTTAAGGACAAAGATAAAGCAGAAAGATGGAAGGAAAATGTCTTCTTTGAAAACAGGAAAAACAATGTTTTCTTCACCCCTAATCTATATTCTGCTTATTATTCAAAGCCATTTTAAAGGCTTCACAGATGCTGCCACCTTAGCCACCAAGATAATATCTCTTAGCTTTCACCCAATGAGGAAATGGGAAGCCTGGCTCTCTTTTTACTCCCTTAATGTAATCCGATCCACCTATCATCATCAGGGACATCTGGGATCCATCTTATCTTTCCCACTGGCTAGCTGATTAACCAGAAAATGTTTTGAGTTTTGAATTGGAATCATATATGGCAGAACTCCACAGACTTTATGAATTATAATGGGAGCAAATAAAAGGTCATATTTTATTTTTGTGCTTTTAAAAAAAAGCACCCTCTCTCTTGCTCCCATCCTGCTAGTGGTGGTGCTGGAAACATGAGAGGCTGAAACTTGGGAGGTCAGTAAACTACTGCATCCTACTCATACTGTGTTTTTTACCTGGTTTTTGGTAGGGGATGTGTTTAGTTCAAATAGGTATTAGATTTCTCAGTCACTTTAATGCTTTCATTACTCCCCACAAGCCAAGTTTAGTACATAAAATACACATAATTATTTATCTTCTTTGTTAAAATATCCCAGTTGAAAACCTGTAATTCTTACCACTAAGGTTTTAAGAAAGCAGAAATTTCATAGAGAGAGAGAGAGAGAGAGTGTGAGTGAGTGTGAATGTGAGTGAGAGTGTGTGTGTGTGTGTGTGTGTGTGTGTGTGTTTTGAATTCTGGAAACTGGTGAAGATGGTTATACCCTAAGGAAACTACCTCTCCTGACTAGCACTGATGACTTGTGGTATCACCAAGCATCTTTTCAGAAGCTTGTATTCCAAAGATGATGCCCAGGATTAGATTTTAAATATTTTCCAAAACAATTAGAGTATCAGTTCTAAATCTGATATTTAGGAGGAGCAGAAAGTATAGTGGTTTCATGGGTCAACTTATAATTAAAAACTGAAAAGTTTGTGCTTGATGAATCACTGGACAAATAAGTATTATTCTGTTGTTACTGTGATGACTAAGGGATCAGAGACTGTGATGACTCTACTTGAGTTTCCTCTCCTACAGCTGGGTGATCATAGATGTATCAGGGGTGCAGGAGTGTCTTAAATTGTACTTGAGATGTTTTAGGTTCAACCAAAAAACTTTTGCCAAATCCTTCTCCCCTTAATTTTTAAATATGTGTTTTTCCAGGGAAATTTGATTCATATGTTTCTGATTCATTTACACTTAAATCATCTAACTGTTATTTTGTAGGAGCTATTTTATGTCCAAAAGACTTTCTGAACCTGTTTTATAAGTCCTCATAAGTTCTTTTTCTTAAACAGGAAGTTGCATTTTGCCAAGTACAAATAAACTGAAGCATTAAGATTCAAGTTCAGTTTCCAACTCTGAACTCCAGGTTTTAAGTGCATTCTTAGTTTAGCAAAATATATTTTCCCACCCTTAGAAAAATGGGCAGAAAGAAAGGCAGTAATGATACAGGTAAAGGTATTCACAAGCATCATTACTGTCAGTTATTTCTTTGATATGAAAGTTCTTAAAACCTATAATTGTTTTTTGAAACTATTTGATACAGCCCAGTTCCAAAAAAAATAAAATTTGCAGTCATGTTGATTCTCTGAGATGCACTAAATATGTTTATTGTTTTAATTACAGAGAAACACCTAAAATTCTTAACATTTGACTTCACTTTTTAGTGGTTTTCTCTCTGGCCACCTTTGAATATTGTATTCATAAATGTGGGGAAACCCAACATTTTGTTGAAAAGAAAGTGCTCATAAAATACCTGCATTTTCTATCTGTACTAAGATGAAGCAACACAACTAGTTAAAAGATGTAATTGACACTCTTAGAATTCATCTGTTTAATATCCTCATGCATGTAATTATATATTACCCTTATTACTGCAATGCAGAGGTAATTCAGCCTGAGTCCTTTGTAGCTGATTTACTTTTAGTTATAGAAAAAAGAGGGAAAGGTAATTATCAGAGGGACTGGGCACTATTCTAACCAATTTCCTCAACATTGTGCTTTGGGTCCTCTTCGGTGTTTCTGCTGTAGTCCTAAGCAATCAGGTGACATTCAGTACACTTACTTCACTGTTATTACATGACCTCTCTGATCCCCTCTAGAAGCTCACCAGCAACGAAAGCTGTTGGTCAAATAAAGCTGATTTATTAAACTTGCTAAGCCAGAGAGTGTAGGAACTTCACAGTCTCTGAAGTGGCTCAAATGCAAGAGGATTGTAGAGTTGGGGCTGTGATTAGTCACAGAGTTATTTTAGGAGAGAAGCTAGTGAGAGCAAGGCAGGTACTGATAGATTTAAGGACAGATGTTGTGGTCTTTTCTGTGCCCCATGAAGAGTAAAGCTGAGACAGTTTGCTAAGTTAATTCATACTAAAGGTTGCTTATTCTCTTACTTAAAACACAAAGTCTGAAAGTAGCTGGTAAAGCATTTAAGTTCTGGCAGGCTTTGTTGCCATCATACAATTTACCTGTTTTGTGAACCATAGCGTAGTTTCCAAATTGAGGTTTTGGTTTTATTTCTCACAACAAATATCAGAGGAAAAGCTTATCATACTACCAATTTATTCTTTGTTAAAATTTTTATGTGGTAGGTTATAGTTTAAGAAATTAATAAGTAATGGCTCTAATTATACTTTTCTTTAGACAATATTTAAAGTCACTTTAGATTTGTTGGCTTTGCCTACATATCTATACTGATGTTATATGAATTGTTATTTTATTACTATATCTTATTAACTCTGAGAATATGTATATTGGCAATAAAATGCCTCTGAGACTTTATATTTTAAGCCATTTTATGTTCATCCTAAATAAGCATGTAATTTTACCTCATTTGTCTTAAAAAGAATTTTTAACAAAATTTTATATGCTACTTAGTAGTACCAATAAAATTTGAGAGGTCAGAGTTCCACTTTATAAAATAGAATAGTTCTCTTCTTATAATTTTTTAATGTAAATACATTGTTAAACAAAGAAGCCTTGTTTAATAGAACTCAAAGATAATGATGTAGTAACCAGGAACTACTGAGGGTTGCATGATAATCCATTATTTAAGATAAAAAATGTAATATAGCCATAGTCTCCCATTATAATACCTAGTCTGAATATATGCAAAAGAAAATAGTGCCATCAAAAATTCTTTACGAGGGATAAATGATGCTATCTACCTTTTAAAAAGTTAAATTTTATTTTCTTCCTGAAATTTATCATTTATTAATGACTATTTTTCACTTAAATATGCCTTTATGAAAAGGCGGATAGAATTGGATATTTAAGGGTAAATTTATATAGCATATGCTCTGGTTGGTTCTCAACAGTGAACCTCTTTTGTAATATTATACTATCATGTTACTTCAAAAAAAGTTTAAAGAAGTAGAAATGCCCTTCATAAAATTGACAATTTAAATGTTCTTGTTCTCGACTGGTCTCTGTTAATCTGATTTAAGATTCAAAATCAGAGAGTATTCTAATTTTTCACTTCTTTCTCGTCAGTGATTTCATTACACAATCATAGTTATAGCCACTTCATTCTATCTTCTTTTTGTTGATATTTGGCCAACACCAGCACATGAAAGTTTCACAATAACCTTGAGAGCTAAGTATGAGCATTGCCTCTGTTGCAAACAAAAAGAAACCTTGACTCACAGGCCACAGATGTGGCATGCTAGATGACAGCCACATTTCCATCAGAGGAGTCCACACCTTTCCACCCAGTTAAATCTTGAACTAAAGAATTTTACCAATAAATGCTCTTTTCTCTTTGGTGTTCTCATGTTTAAGTCAGTTTTAGGAAAAACTCAGAATGACCTCACAAGTTTTTGCAATGGAATCATTGGAACTTTTGCTGCTAGTTGCGAAAATAAAGCATATTGTCACTCTCAATATCAAAACTAAATGCAACAGAGATGCTTTCAACTAAATTTCTGACTTACCAAATTCTAAATTATACGAAAATTAAAATGGTATTGCAGTGCAAAGGAATCCGTGAACCAGCAGACATCTTTGAAAAATGTTTATCAAAGGAATCCTTTTTCCAGATAATACCAGCTTTGTCTATTTTAAGTTGGTTAATTCCCATTTAACTTCAATCAGAAAATGTATTTCAGGGTGATTACTTTTTCATAGTTCTGCAGTTTGAACTAAGTAATTGACTTTTCACATGAAGCAGGTAACTCCATTTATAATGATCAGACTATTTACTTTGCTGTCAAAGACTTTTACAGACCACTTGTGGCTCCCATCTTCTCTATGAAGTGTCTCCTTAACCTGTGTGTGCCCTCCCCCTTTTTCTCTCCAGGACTGTCCACCAGAAGCAGGTGATTTCCGAGCTCAACAATGCTCAGCTCACAATGATGTCAAGCACCATGGTCAGTTTTATGAATGGCTTCCCATATCCAACGACCCCGACAACCCATGCTCTCTCAAGTGCCAGGCCAAAGGAACAGCCCTGGTGGTGGAGCTTGCACCAAAGGTCTTAGACGGGACTCGCTGTTACACTGAATCTTTGGATATGTGCATCAGTGGCTTGTGCCAAGTAAGTGCTGACCTTTAATTCTATTTTTCTAAAGAGCTTTAGTCTCTCTAAGCAGCTTTTGTGTAGTCTTGCATGGAAATAGTGCTGTTACTTTTTCTAGAGTATATAGTTAATAACAAATTTAAAACTTGAGGTTTGCTTTTAATTAATATTAGTGTTGAATTTTGTGTTAAAAATATTGGAATAGAATTTTTTTTATCATTTCCCACTTGAGTATGGAAGAATAGAAATTCTTAAATAGCATGTGTTGCTAGACTCTGAAAGAAATGAAGTTGTCCTAGATTTTGGTTCTAGACTGAAATTGTCTCTACTCTGGTTGTCCCAAATGTGTACCTAAGTATGTGTGTATGAGAGAGAGAGAGAGAGAGAGAGAGAGAGAGAGAGAGAGAGAGAGTGCGTGTGTGTGTATGTGTATGTGCATGTTTGGAGGCTTTTATTTTTGTTGAGTTAGAGTTTTAAAATCACTCTGTTGATTCTAAAATCCCCCAAAACAACTGTGTAACTTGTTATTTCTTTATCATAATTATAATTTTGTTGAAAACTCAGTCAAAGTATAAAAAGTCATGGCAGTGTCAATTCAATCAGATTTCAGCCAGGTTAATATTTAAACAGATATAGCAAAGGCATTTGATGGCTGCTATTGATTCATTAATATCTACTTTGGGTGGGCAGTTGTTCAGGTGAAAGAGAATTCCTATGTTTGCCCTGTACTTGTCATCTTGATTTTTAAAGTCTGCTCTTTGGATTATGATGACCAATCTAGTTTTGAGAGCAAGCAGTTGTCTTTGCTCTGTGTGCTCTGCTTGGCCATACATGTTTATATTTCCAAGTAAATATTGTAAGAATCTTTGCTTCTGTCAAGATATTGGTTACTTTTCTCTCTTTAAAATCTCTAGTGTGGCAACTAACAGTCTAAAAATAAATATAAAATGTTTCAAAAATTTATTTAAAATTTATGCATGTATTAAGAAGTTATTATCTCTGTTCAGATATAGATGGAATTACCGTAAAGATATATATATATATATATGAAAGATGTGAGATGTCCTGCAGAAGTTTTTGTATATGAGAGGGAGACAGGCATACTAAACCTCTCTGAGAGCTAGAGTCTCAGGGAGGGAAACCGTTATATCCAAATACTCCTCAGATAGGAGACCGGAAATGAGGTAGACATAGCTAAAGGTTTCTTTAAGACATATGGGAATGTCAGATAAATTTTGAATATATATTTTTACAAATTTATAATTATGAAAGGCCTGCAAGATTATCTCATCAGCATCCTAAAAGCGATATATTTGAACATCATTTATGATATTTGGTACTCACCTCTTTCTCTGGGATTCTCAGGTGTAGTAATGGAATTATGGAATATGCAGAAGTTCTGGGAATAAGAGAATTTTAAAAAATAGATAAAAAAGAACAGGATCTGTGTTAGGGAATGGCAAGTAAAATAGCATCAATTTCTTCTGTGTGCACGTTGAGTAAAGCAAAACAGATTTCCATTTTGTAAATAAAATAGCTGAGGTCCAGAAAAGGTATGATTTTCTGAATGTTACATGTATGGTTGGTCATGGTGGAAATGAGACCAAATTCCAGGTTACTAGATATCTAGTACAAACTGATTTATACTACATTACACTGCTGAAGTAACTGAAAAAAGTAGGATGGGCCACAAATTAGGTTTCACTGATTTCTGTGGCATAGTTCAGGTGTGGCATGTTGTTCTCTAAATCTACCGGTTGTGTAGCTGACAACTGAAAGGGAATTCTTCTTCAAAGGCAGAAGAATAAATTTACTACCATGTAAAACATAGGGTGACAGTACAGGGCTTTAGTTTGCAAGTACAAGGTGGCTCCTTATCATAGGTATATTATGATACAATTTGTTCAAATTGGATGCAAATATAAATTTATCTCATTCATCGAAGTTATGCTCAATTATTGTTTCTTCATTGATTTGTCTTGTTAGAGGCAATAAAGTGATAAAGGAGCATGAAAAGCTCAGATTGTGTTAAAGCACTAACAAGTAGTTTAATTCAACTGGAGAGCAGGACACTGTACCCCAAGGACACAGTAAAGAGAGAGGTAGTCTGGGCAGATCAAGGGAACTTGAATGCTGGATGGGACTACGGTAGATAGAAGAAGTTTTAATAGAGAAGATACATAAGCTTAGCTCTGCTTCAAAAAGACTAGTATGGCTGCAGTTAAAGGATGCTTGAATTGGAAGACCTTGCAAATAAGGAGACCAATTAAAAAGGAGACTATTGCATTACCAGGTTGAGGTCGAACATGGGCCTGCTTTAGGGAACTTCAATAGCAACAGAAAGGAAACAAAGTTTAAAGCCAGGGAGAGATTTTCATTTTTATTATAGTTAGGGTAGATGGCAGAAAGCAGTAAATCAAATTAATCTTGCTCAGGGATAAAATACTACAACTTAATATGAATCTGTAAGGATATAATTTTGAATCCATGCTACTGTTACCATAATAGCTTGTGGTTTCTTGATTAGCAGCTACTTCAATCCCTGAATTTTGAATATTGAAAATTGAATTTGAAAGTACTGAATTCTGTATAAGGAGGGTAGAAGTTAGCAAGAAGATAGAAGAAAAAAATTGAATAGTTAAAATGTAGTAGGTGCTTTTTCAGAAGTACAAGATGGAATTATTCACCAAAAGTTGGGTTAGATACTCTCTGCTTAGTCAAAGAAATTTGTATAATGCAGTAAGTGTTATTTAATATATAAATTTTATTCTGGTTGGAAGAAATGCCTTTATATAGTTGTAGCTATATACTTAAGATTGTTTTCAGTCTTTGGTAAGGTGCTTTAATAAAAATCCATAATTTTTAGAAAGGTAAAACATCTTAATGCTAATTTGATTTTGTGCAATTTTTGCAGATAGGTACAACTTGTTCCCTGAGAAAAATCATCTTTCCTGCCCTTTTCCCCTATCTCTTCTGTATCTAACTCATTTCTCAATTGATGGGGATTCTTAACTCTGATTTTATTTTTGCTTCATTTTTTAATGTATTTTTGAGTCTAAATAGATATTTTAAAGAAGTGCATATATAGCTTTGGATATAGTCCTTATTTGATAGAAAAATGGCAATAGACTATAGAATTATCATTTATAAGTATCAGTTATTTCAGTTACACCTTAATATTTGACTAAAATGACTTGTGATTTGAAAAGAATCATACTTACTAGTTTTGTGCTTGGGATACTAATTCTTAAAAGTATGGAGTCTCAGATTTTTAGAGCCAGGAGATACCTTAGCAATTCACATATATTATTATTCTGCAGTCGTGAAAACTGACACCTGGTGACTATTTCAAGGTCATAAAATCTGTATTTGCTGTGAACTTGTATCAGGAAAATTCTAGAACCATCACTATAAGATAGTTTATTCTTGCTTAGTATATTAGAGCATCGTACTAGGCAGTATATTCAATCTTGTAATGGTAGTGTTGGTAGCAGCCGCAGCAGCAACAGTAACAGCAGTAGCAGTAGTTATGTTATCAATAATATCTTCCCTTTTTTGTGACAATCATATCCAGGTACACAAAAAACTACCCACAATTTTATGCATTATCTTCAGGTCATAAGGAGACAGAGAAGACAAAGTAGTTCTAGATAAAGAACTGAGGTTCAAGGAGATTCTGTGACTTGTTCGGGACACCCATTTCTTTCTGTCTCCAAAGCTTCTGTCCTTTTTGTGAAGCCTGTGGAAAGAGTTGGTTGCCATCTGACATTGAACAGGGTTCCCAAGCTAAGTGTGTACCAGAATAACTTAGAGAGTTTTTACAAAACAGAAGTACTCATACTCCACACACTCCCCATTCATATTTACTAACTCTCATATTGAAAACACTTTCTTTATGTTCCTATTGTTTGATCCTACTTATGAATCATGTATAGGTTCAAAAACACACAGGTTTTAAACTCAGACATGGATTGGAAATCTGGTTCTTTAATGAACTATGTTACCTTGATTAAGTAAATTCATCTTCCTAAATTTTGTTTTTCCATTATGTGGAAAGTAAGTTTGACAATAGACTAGGACACCATGAAAGAGAATTTAAGTGAAAAGGTTTAAAGATTATAAATACCTGGAGGTAATGATTCCCTTTGTTACAGATTCATGACCATGTTTGGATTTCAAAAAAGTTTCAAAACTGAGATAAAGTAACCATCTATTCTGCTCTTTAAGGGCATTAAAGGGAAAAAAGGCCCTTTTACCATGTATATCCCTCATTGTCATTTCATAACTGAAATGTTAACGAGTAGAAGTAGGAAGAGTTCTCTATATTGAATATAATTTGCTTTATGAGAAAGTTACCATCCTTTATTTTTCTCCAGTGTGCAGAAATTATCACTGATAATGCTTCACAGACCAACAATTGGAAAGCTATGTCTTTGAGATCATCTAGTCTTGCCCCAGGAAATATTGCTGTCCTGGATTTTGTGATTTTCCCAGGATTTTACAGCTAGTTAAAATCAGACTAGTGGTCAAAGAATGCCAATGTTTATCAACATTTTTTTAACTATATGCCTCCCCCCCCCCCCCGGTTTTATTTCTTCCCTTTCTCCCACAGGTCAAAATTTTGTCCAGCTTTAATTCTACCATTTATATGTGAAAACAATGGTCTTGGGGAGCGTCTCTTTTTAAACCACATTCTCTCCTTTTGCTCCCTTCCAAAATCTGGTCATCTTCCCAAGGGGTCACTATGTTGGTGTCTCTTTCCACTTGCATCTCAGATTGAGAAGCACTGAGATTGCTCTTAATTTATTATCATTGTAGATTTTTTGAAGCTGGAGACAAGGCAGAACTAGAGAGGCAATTGTCATAATAATAAAATGTCATTATATTATGACAGACTGCCTGAATTTGAATCAAAGCTCCACCACTCATTGGCGAGTGACTGAGCATGCTCTTAAGTCTCAGTCTGCTCATCTGCCTAATGAGGCTAATTTTGTAATTACTTGATATAATTGCTGGGAGCATTAAGCAATTCATATTAAATACTTTCTGTGAATTTGGTATATATCTTGTACGTAATTTTGTACCCAAATTCCTTCTCAGCCTTTGACTCTTTCCTCTTGATGACCTTTTGAGTGCAAACTGTAATGTAACAATACATACAAAGAGGGTATAGACTTCCCAGTGAATGAACAGACCATCTGATAATTTCCTATTCCAACCATCTTTTCTAATAACTCCATGTTGTGCCATTATCAAGTCCTGGTCTAGAGCAGTGAATTGCATCCTGTACAGAGTTAATGAGCCATCACAAATAGGATCAGCCCTATTAGCACTGCTGTTATTCATTTATTTTCATTATCCAAATTACCCCATTTATATTTGTTGTAAAGTACAAAGCCAGTTTCTGTCCTACATAATTTTTTAAGAGTACCACAAATTTATTGAAAAAACCAGTTGCCGCTATTGAAAATAATTTTGGTTATTCTAAAGTCAAATTCAGAAAGTAAAGATTTTGCTTTTACAATTAATGAGATTTATCAGTTGACACCTAATATACATATATCAAAAGACAAAGTACTATTATAAGCCAGCTCTTTTACAATGAATCTGCCAGTTTATAATATTGCCTTTTGCTGTTTGAGAATGTAAGGCATGGCAAAAAGTAAAAGAACTCCTTTCAACTAATGTCAAATATTGTATTGTCTTAAAATGAATGATACAATAAAGGAATAAGCAATAAATTGGATTCATGCAGGTTTGACTTCTATACTCTGGCAATTTTAAAATGAACCATATTTCTGACAAAGAAGTTCTTTCCATTTCTAATAATTCCTGTGGTGAGTAGTTTGAAATGGATTGAATGGAATGATTATTTCTGATTATTTCTCCATCTCTGTCTGTGACCTAAGTCACTAGTATCAAATGTCTCCCAGTTATTCTAAAAGTGATGTCAGAAGTGAGGAGTTGGTCATTTTCCCTTCTGTATCATGTAATGTAATTTTAGATGAAAGCATGGCATTGCTTAAAGGGTTTAATGTATAGTCTTTTTTTTTTCTTCTCCTTTGCATGGTAAACTGACATGAACTGCCAGTCTACATACTAAATTCTGGCAAGTTACTTAGTTTCTGATTGTTTTATTCTGTCAACAATCTGATACATGTTGTGTACTGAAAATACAAAATTGAATAGAGCTTTTGCCTGGGAATGATACTTTTGGAGGGTTATTGTGAAAAGAAAAATCAGTCATTAAAAAAACATTCACTTAAAAAGTATTTACTTAGAACTTAGGCAGACTAGATGCTGAAAATGCAAACACTGACAGGGGAAAAATAAAGACCTTAGCTGCTACCCCATTGGTTCCTGAATTTATACTTTGAGAGAAGACATAAAAATAAAGAAAGTACACAATAATCACCATGGGACTTTTCCCTCATATACAAGAAAGTACATTGTTGTCACTATCCAGTGTTCTCACTGTAAACAGAATACTCTTTCTAAAAGATTTGACTTCTTAACTCCATGAGTCATTTCACTGGCACTATTTTGACTTCAAAGCAAAGAAAATTCAAATATCCTTGTATGGTGACTTCCTTTATTGGGAGGTTTAAACAACAGAAATTTTTCTCTCACAATTCTGGAGCTAAAAGTCCAAGTCATTGCTGGGCCATGTTTATTTTCTCTGAGGTTCTGGGTAGAATTTTCCTTTGTCCTTCCTGGCTTTTGGTGATGACCATCCATCTTTGACTCCCATCTTTACATGACCATCTTCCATCTCTCTGTGTGTCTCTGTATCATTACATATCATTCTCTTTCTATTGTATCTGCTTTTTCTTTACCAGGAGACCAATGATGCTGAATTTGGGCCTGTTCTAGTTCATTATCTTATAAATACAAGCATGTATTTATACGTACACATGTAGATATGTAACATGTTTTTTAATCTTGTGTAGGAGTCACAGTGGGAGAAAGTTAAGCTGCGTAAGTAGGAGAGATATTAAACTAAGACATATGTCAGTGAATGCTCAGACCTTTTAGAGCCTGTTGTTGAAGAAAGAGTGAAGACAGAGGGTTTAAGAGGGGACAGTTTATCTAGTCCACAGATAGGTGAGTTATATTATGAAGACTGGGAACTTGTAATATTACAGTCAAAAGAGTGCCATTAAAATAACCCCAGCAGATGTGTGCTCTAGACAGAGTACTCCATCTACAGTGGGGGAAATGAATTAATTGGAAGGGGGTAAAATTAATTGGAAGTGGGATTAAAAGGAGATAAATGAAAATCACGAAATAGAATTTATGGACTTGGGTTTGGTTAAATGTAGTAAGAACATTGGAAAGTTGAATATGATAACCGGGCTTTCTAGTTAAAGTGTGGTGATGCCAGGAAGGAGTGGGGGTCAAGAAAAAAAGTGTGGTGATGCCATTCATTGGAATATAGAACATAGAAGGGGTTTCAATTTTGTTTGGGGCAGTGGTGAGGGATGAGAAGATGGTGTGTGTCCAGTGCACTATCTGTCATGTGATGTTTATTCAATGAAGATATAACACCCCTTCCTCCTCTTAACTCCATATTTTAATAAAAAGGTATATTTCCATCAAATTTGTGTACCTGCTGACCTACTTAGTAAAACTAAAAATTGGTTATCTTTTTCTATAACCATCTACCAGTTAGATAGCAAGTCAACTTAAATGTTTGTCTCTTTTCAGAAAAATTGAAGTCAAATTAGCATATGGTGTTTTGAAGTTTCTTGGGGTCTTCTATTTTAATAGCTAAGAAATATAGAGAGTGACATTCTATAAGGACTGTTATTCATTTCTCAATATTTTCTTTCTGTCATCCAAGTTGGGTCCCTTCTTCTATAAACCCTACTCATATAACAGGTTTCTGTGAGATGTGAAAATTCTTTCCCATCTTTATATGTGATGAGAAAGTTTTCTTTCTACAGCTTCACAGAAAAAAAATTTACATTCACCTAATTCACTTTTGAAATTAAGTATGAGCATAAAAGATAAAATTGTTTGTTTTTCCAGAAAGATTCAGTAAAGTCGATGAAAACAGATAATTAATTTGGAAAAAATTCAAATCTTATCATTTTTAGTGTTGTATTGTTTCTAGAGTACATTATTCATATGTGCTTTTTCTTGCACTGATTCTTTCGGGTATCTTTATTTCCATTTTATAAATAAGGAGATCAAAGTTTATAAAATGTCATACGTATAGAAAATGGAAAAGTTTTAATTCAATCCTGCTTCTATTATATCTTATACTTTCCTTTGATAAATATATTAGTAGTTTTAATTTGAGTAATCACGTGTGTGTGTGTGTGTGTGTGTGTGTGTGTGTGTATTCTGGTAGGGAACTCTATGGCATAGCAATTCTGTGTTCCAGTAAATAAAAGCATATCAAGGTCTAGTGACTTTCAAGATTGGTCCTCTCCTATGTTTTATTTTATGAGTGTTATTTGGGGCACTTGTTTGTAGAAAATAGTGATTTCCTAAATTTTGGCTAATGATCTTTAAGAAAGTTTCAGCTAGCATCTTCAAAACTTGATATTCTTCAAGATCACCTCACTTCCTGATCCCAACTTCAAGTTTTGGTGTCCAAGAGCACCCTCCTTGTTTCACTAGCACTAGTTATAGAAAGCTGTACTCACAGTTACAGTTTATTACAGCAAAAGATTTGATTCAAAGGGAGATAGAGCAGACTCCAAGAGAAAACAAGTACAACTCTCCTAGATGTCCTTTCTAAGTAGAGTTCTGTGATCAATGCTAATTTCTCCCAGTAAGAGTGTGTGACACTGGCACGGAGCATTGTCAACCAGGGGAACTCACCCATAGGATTTCTATTGAGACCTTAGTTGACTTTAGTTTGTAGCCCCTCCAGAGATACAATGGATACCATGTGTCCCAGTTCCCTAACCATACATGACATTATTATCATAAACTGACAAGGATTAAGATATTCTTATTTGGAAAAGTACAGAGGTTAGAGATTACCTCCCTAATTACCTCTCTCCAGCAAAATTTTCTTTACTGCTCAAGTGAATTTATGGAGCTATGAATTCATTCAATAAATTTCTAATGCTTCCTATTGATCAGAAGACTACACCCTGAGGTATGTTATAATTAACAAGACTCAAGCCCTCTCCTTATGGAGCATATAACCTTTCTACAATAGTCATAGCTAAAGGGGAAAATTTTCCCATTTCCCTTCCCTCTAATTCCCTGCTTCTGACTTTGTAGAAGTCATCTATGAGAGGACTCATCTATGAGAGGGCTACATCAGAATGATTTCAAAATATATGCCAAAAATCTATTCTGTATGTGTTTGCCTTGAAATGTGGTACAGAATGATGCTGCTGCTTTGGAAAATTGTCGAGCTTTCTACAAAACATTGAACTTAGATTTGTCATCAACCAGCAATTCTCCTCATAAAAATATACCCATGAGAAACAAAAGCATATATCTACACACATACACACATGAAACATTGTGTTGACATCTTTATAGTAGCAATATTCACAACAGCCCTAAAGCAAAAGTAACACAAATATATCCATCATTTGATGAATAGATAAATGTAGTCTATCTATACTGTGGAATATTATTCCATAGTAAAAGATATAAAATGCTGGTCTATACAGTCACATGAATGAAATTCTAAAATATTTTACTGAGAGAAGTCAGTCACAAGAGGCCACATACTCTATTATTCCATTTTTAAGAAATGTCCAGTATAGACTATTTTATGAAGTCAAGGAGTATATTAGTGATTGAATAGAGATTGGCACAGAATGGCATGTGACTGGTAGTGAGTATGCAATTTCTTTTGAGGTAAAATTTTGTTCTAAATGGATTTCAGTGATCATCTCATAATTCTATGAATATGCTAAAACTACTAATTGCATAATCTAGTGGTTGAATTTTATGGTATGTGAATTACATCTCAAGAATTTTTTAAAGGATAGTTCAAAGATCCAAAAGTCTATGGACTAACTCTAAAGACTGTGCTGTTTGTAAGAGACTGTGCTGATTTCATTATTTAACAGAGCAGTTAATGGGACTCATACATTGAAGATTGCTATTCCTCCATTATTATTCCAAGAAGTTATTTCTGACCCTAAATATTTCTTTGTATTAAAACTGGTTTTCAAACCAGCATGCAACAGATTTTTTCATGAATATGTTCTAAATGAGTGACTGTGTGATATAAGACCTTAAGTTTTTTTGTTTGTTTGTTTGTTTTGAGACTAGGTCTCACTATTTTTGCCCGTAGAACCGCAGGCTCTCATTGCCCGGGGTACCATAGACTCAAGCAATCCCCAGCCTCAGCTTTCCAGGTAGCTGGGGTTACAGGCGCGCGCCACCATGCCCAGCTATTTTTTTGGAACTAGGTCTCCCTACGGGCCCCAGATGGGACTCGAACTGTGATCCCTAGCCCCGGCTGCTTCATAGGCTGAAGCTTACAGGCACAAGCC
>PVHY01019583.1:0-27208 GCA_004024945.1 Uropsilus gracilis | reverse complement strand
TCAGAAGAGAACAACAGGCCAAACAACCAACAACTAAACATCAACTTAACCAAACAACAATTTGCAGAAAAATGGGAGGAGTGACTGAAGGGGGGATACAGAGGGGGGAAATGGAGGGAGGAGGAAGGGGGATATGGAGGTAGGAGGAAGGATCAATTAATGCACAATTGTGACAAATCAATAAAATGAATAAAAAAAATAATAATAATAAAAAAAAGTCTTTTCTAGAGGCAGCTCCCCGTGAGGCTGTGGCATTGCATTCCTCCCTTGTCACACAGTTTGTTGCTATTGAAGAGCTTCCACTGTTGGAGCCTTCACAAGGGACAAGCATTTCTAGTGAGTGGGGAGAAATCTCTAAATGGGAAAATCTTCCATGACACTCTCGGCATCATCACCATCACTCAAATGGTCCTCAACAAATAATATCTATCACACACCTACATCTTAGGAGCCCAGACTAGGGGTTCTCAAGACTGAATAAACTGCCAGTCAACACGGCTGGAGTGCTCTGTTCACCTTGACTTTGAAAAAATAAAAAAAATAAAAAAAATTTAAAAAATGCAAAATCCCAATCCTCTTCTCAATTGTCAACATGTTATTCATATATATATATATATATATATATATATATATATATATATATGTATGTATTTAATTTGGTATGATTGGGGATCAGATATATTCCCTAAGAGATGAATAAGAGAAAATGTTCAAGAAGGGATGTTTGCAAAGTAAACTTGAGTGAAGATGCCAGGATGACCTTTGACCTTTTCCATAAATTACAGTTAGATTGCAGCAGAAAAAAATTAAAAACCTATGAAGGAAAATGTAGGGCTACAGCACACATAGGGACACCAGTTTTGTGGAAAGAGTGCAAAAATAAGTCTGAAAATCTATCACAATTACAGCCTATAATAACTAAAAATGAAGAGCTAGAATACCATGCAGGGTAAAAAAATCTTGAAACAAGTCACAGTCTAGTAAATTCGCAGAACAAGACTGAAGAGACATTCAATGTACCAGTTTAACAATGTTTATGGCACGCAAGAAGTTACTGTGAAAATCACCCTTCCTCCAATCTGCAATGCTTTAAATAGTAAACATCAGCTAAAATTGTCAAAAAAAGTGAAAGTGAAAAATTTTTAATGAAATTAAATGTAATCATCCCATAAAATGTCAATTAAGATGAAATAGCCTTCTCTAGAGTCAACTCATAGATAAATGGTTGTAGCTAATATTTGGAAGATGTAAAACAAGTAATAATAGTAAGAATTACTATCTCTTTTGTACATTGCTTATGGACAATGTACTTGATGAACATTCTTGCTAATTTTTAAGGAAATTCTATAATGGAAGTTATTATTCATTTGAGAGAATAGTTAACTTTAGCTTAACAAAAGATTTAAAGGCTTATTCTGAAGCACATACTTAGCAAGTAGCAGAGAAAAAAAATTAGATAGAGATTTAAAAAACTATTCTAATGGCTGAAACATGCATGATTTTTAAATGACATCCCCTGAGTTACTGCATAAGTGACAGAGCTTATTGATTTGGAGAATCAAGGGCAAAATACCAGAGATTTTGACATAGCAACAGAAAGAACATGGCTACACTTATCCCAGAAAATGATTTCTTGTGTAATAGATGTCTGAAGACTATTGGTTGAATCAGAACAGTCCCACTCTCATGAAATGAAATCAGCAACATTAAATCGCGTACTATTATTAAGGAAGCTCTTTCAGATACACCTCCGATAATTGAACTATGGATGAAATAGCATCTCATTGCAAAGACCAACATCCCTGAAAATGCTTTTTTTAGACCTCTTTGAAGGCTTGACCCTCATTTAAATTACAGTATTCATAGCATACTTTTGTGAATAGATAAGGTTCTCCAAGTAACAACTCTCCTAGAGGCTTGCGCACCCCTCATACCATCCTACCTGTCCATAGGATTAAACTCAGCAGGATCTCAGTACTCCTTGAGACTCATTGAAAAAACAAGAAAAAAAAATTCAGTGAGAGTAGAAAAACAAGGTTTAGGATGATCTGGAAGAAACTAAGGTTCCTGGGAAGGAAAGAAGACATGAAGGATGAGAAAAAAGAGATAAATAAGCACAGAACTAATCTATTTACACCTTGCTTTAGCTAGCTTTAGAAAAATGAGATTTAATATTCTTGTAAATGATTTGAGATAAAGTGTAATGAAGCTAGTCAGAACACTGCCAAATTCAGAGATAGTAAGGCTACTAAAACTATTGTCATTATCATATGTCCATGTTATTATTAATATACATGTTATTATTAGATTTAAATATCTCAGGTTGTTATAAGTTGATGTAATTCTGTATTACTTTGTGATATTGTCTATTTTCACATCAAGCAAGCATTGTGAATTGTCTTAAATATATATTACTTTTCTTTCAAGGACCTCCTGGACTAAAAGGGCAGAAGGGGGAAAAAGGGAGTGGAAGTGGGATTGGTAAGTACAATTCCTTTTTATATTTTTAAATTTTTAAATTAATTAAATTAATTTAAATTAATGGTAGTGATCTGGGCATATGGTGCTGAGAATATTAGCTTAGAGATTCTGTGAAGTCAGCCATAATTTTCTATAAATAAAAGATGCTAATTGAATAGTAATTTTTGAATCTCATTATATTTTTGTATTTTGTTATTGATGAGCATTATTTTCTAAACACTCCACATTGAAAATTATTCAGTTTTCAAGTCAATTTCTTTCTGGTGAAGGAAAATCAAGTTTATAAATAGAAACAATTACAGACTCCTTACTTACTAATTGAAATAACTGAAATGCTATATACAGAAATATAGACAGTTTAAGAACCTTGACAAACTAATTTTCTCACAGATGGGATTTTTTTGTTTTACTAAAAACTTGAAAAGTGATATTCTAAATCCTATATCTTCAAAATTACAGTAGAAAGTTTTACAATAGAAATATCTGTAGGTGAAATGTTGAACTCATATTGCAGTACTGATGATATATAAATTGGACCTTAAAATCTAGATATTAGATAAGAAGTCTTCAATATGCCATATCATAACCTAGTTCTTGTGTGTCTAGGCCAAATCTATATAGTTATACTGAAAAGATAATGAAAAACAGAAATTTTAATTTGGTTCCTGAGAATCTAAGAGTTCTTCCCCTGTACTCCCACTAAGAGCTACAAGCAATATTGTGTGTCCATATGAAAAGTTGATACTCACATACCATCATATAATCTTTATCCATCTGGAATCTATTTTAGACAGATCATAACAAATCATCAAATGCACTAAACATTTAGCATTTTAATTTGTAATTGTTACTAAATATATTACCAATTCCTCTACCTTAGCAAAAATAATTATTTTAGCCTGTATTATGTATGGATGCTACATTTAAGTAATATAGAGCCATTTGTGAATGCCAGGCATTTGATTATGGTATAAACACACAATACTTTTCAAATACTTACATTGTTGACTTATGTTTGCCCCATGAGTATTATGTCTCAAGATGTTTTAATATTCTTCAAGTATTATTAATGTTACTAATAGGAAGTTGTTAGAACCATTAATGTATCTTTTCCCTTTGTATGCATTTATTATTTGATGTGGTCATTTTATATTTTAACCTCCTATTCCACTTATTCCTTTTTTTCACATTGTCACTCCATTTGGTGTCAATTTTGAGTTCCCTCTATCCATGTTTACTCTATCCATGTTACTTTTCTCTTTACCTTTGGTTCTTTGTCTCCTCTTCTTGAGACTTTTTTTTTTTTGAGCTTCTAAACTTTGATTCTAGCCAAGCATAATAAGTAAAGAGCTTCTTGATTTTATAATCTGTAAACTGAAGATCTACACTCTTTTCTGTTTCCTGAGATTGTTAAATGCTTTGAACTTTTTTTTTCAGATATGTTCATATTGTTTTAAGTTACACGTATTTTCATGGATGTTTTGAACTTTACATGATGTTTCCTCTGAAAAATTTAAGAGAAGTATATCTGTATTTAAGGGTCAATATTCTCCAGATTCCCTCCATGCATCTTCTAACCCTATAAAAACTATAGAACTCTTGCTGCAAAAGAGAGAGCACTCTGTTCTTTTCCCTTATTTAATATTTTAGTTATCTTCCTGTACATGAGTCTACCTCCTCTCTTTCAGTGACTATCCTGAGAGATTATCCATTAGTATAATATCTCATCATATAACGATATCATAATAAAGTCTTTCAGACCCCTAGTTATGAATACTGAAAGATTTTTCTTTGCTTTGGTTTGACTTTAGTAAATAATACAGCATCAAAATTCTCATATATGATCATATGGGAATTCCTTTAATACAGAATTTGCTAGAAATAGAATCAGTTGTTCACAAGCTGTATGCATTTTAAAATGGGATGGATTTTTGCAAATAGCACTAAAAAGGTTGTAACAATTCACAGTATGTAAACGTGCCTGATTTCCTACATCCTCAATTAATTTTGTTATATGAAAATTTCTATTGAATTATTTTAATATACATTTTTTATATTTTTCAGGCATGGTTTAATAAAATAAAATACTCATCGATTTCATATTATATATGTGTCAAGACCAGTACAACTCCCTGATCGTATTAGGGCAGGACCCTTTTCTTATCAGGTGGGTTGGGCAGGACACCTTTTGCTGCCATCTCATTAAAAGCCCTTTCTCCTCTGGACAAGTCATCAACACAACTGACTTCAAGATCCTTTCAAGACTCTTCCAAACAACTTTGGCTTTCACATGGTGCCCGGCTTCTGTGTAACTTTTAATGCTGATTCATGGTGTTGTTTAGGCTTTTGCTCCCATGCTCAATCCTCTCTCCAGTCCAGTCTACCACCATTCCTCGTGTCTCTAGCTGGGACACCTCCCATGTACTAACTGTCAGGAAGAACCAAACAATACTCAGTCTGTTGCCACCACTCCTCTACTATTATTAAAACCAATTTAACACACCAGTTTCTATGAGAAATCTCATGATATTGACTACATGTGGAGTCTTCACACTAAAAAGCATATTCACATGGCACACAAAAAATGACATTTCTTTAATTATTCATCCATTCACTCTGCATATGTTCATTGTTTATCTCCTGGAGCTGAACATAACTGTTAAATTAGATTGATATTATCTCTGGGCTTACAGAAGAAACACAGACATATAACCAGAAAATTTTATAAACAGCAGAGCTGTATTATGGGACTAATAGGCTTCAACAGGTGTTCAGAAGAGTGTAAGATTTAGAAAAATTTAGAATTAATTTTATTTTGTTCTTTAATTCTCTAAATAATAGCACTGCTATTTATCTTTTATGATAAAGTGAAGCTTGGGCAGTTTTTTCCACACATTTGAACCAAAAAACAAAACTTGTTTTCTATAATAATCTGGTCCTTTCAAGCAAAAATATTTTGATCATGAAACAAAAAAGTTGCTCATTTGTTTAGATCTAAAAAGCTCTTTATTTGTATGCTATAAATATGTACTATAGGTCCTACACATATAGTATCTAGTATATGTAAAATACTAATCCAAATATATATATAAGTATATATACATACATTTTAGTATAACTGTAGATATTTTTATGTATAAGTAAAGAATGAAAATCACTAAGTAGAAAAGGCAGATAAAAATGTTAGTTTCCATGTAATTTTTAAGTCTTGCTATAAATTAGCAGACCATGTTTTAACAGGTCTCCTTTCCTACAAGTTTTAGCATATTGTTTGGGGAATCCATATCATTAAGATACTAGTAGAATTCTAACTAGTGTGCTTATGTGTGTCTGTCTTACCACTGTCATTTCCCCTGTAAAATGTACATTTAACACCTACCTCACAGGGTTGTTGTGAGGACCAAGTAAGACTCTGTGTCCTAAGATGCACTATAAAGTCATAAAATGCTTTAAAGACATAAAGTGTGCTTCACTGTGGATTCTATGAACTAAAAATGCTGTTTTTCGCTGGTATAATGCAGATATTTAAAATCTGTAATCAGAAAAAGAGTCAGAACAAAATGAAAATGCAAGGAACCTAATAAATGTACGGGTGAAGAGAGAGATGTAGAGAATAAGATTTTACATTAGACAGAACAATGCAAGTGTGACTAGATCACAAATCAATAAGTTTGTCTGAACTGAGCAGAAGAGCGTTTAGTTATAAATAAAAGGACCAACTAAACAGAGTGCATGCTAGAGGCCAGAAGCTGTCAACAGAGGTCAGAAAAAAATGTCAGACTAATAAAATAGGGGTCCAGACTTTGAAGGACAAAGTAGGAGTCCAAGATGTTGATTATGAGAAAGATTCAAGAAAGGTTGAAACAGATTTGTCAGTGGTACTCTGAATCTATACCTGGGTGATACCAGAGTCTCCAGGAGGAAAAAGAGAGAGGAAGGGAGCAGTCAATTAGTCCACATAGCCCTCAATATCAACAAGGTGGGACCATAAACTAACCTTATATTGTTAGTAGCTAGATATTAGATGAATCCATTTTTCTGTTGTCATTGGATGTAACTTCCTGTTTCACTGTGCACTGAGGATCAACTAGTGTCTGAAAACCTCACTCTTGTGTCAGCAGGCCTTGGTTCATAGTAACCACAAGATGACCTTGAACCCAAACTGCTGGGAGACAACTCAGGATTAAATTCACAAATTATCTGATACTACAGACTGTAGATTGATTCTAAAGTTTGTAAAATGCTAACCCAAACTTCCCAAGTTAGGTGAGAAGTGTTTCTTTCTTTATATTAAAGTAGATGCTGAATGTGTATTTCAAATGCACAAATTGTTCCAACTTCTATAATGAACAAAGAAGAGAAAACAAGTATGCACTACATTCTAGTCGTAGACATAATGATTGTCTTCTGTACTGTCACCTTAACTTGGAGGGTTAAGTGTTTCAATCAAGCAAAATATATCCTACTATACAATTAAACACTGTATGAGGCTCTGTCTTAAACATACCAATTAGTAGAGAGTGCTTGTCAGGTTTTATTCCTGTGTTTTGTTTATGCCTAATGAGCTTATAACGAGGATGTGAACTTCAAGTATTGTATTTTAAAACACAGAGTGATAACAAATGCCCGTTTCTCTTTTCTCTTTTTAAAACACATAGAGTGATAACAAATGCCTGTTTCTCATTTTTCTAAGAACTCAGCTCAGTCTTATATGAATTCTGCTCTTTCTCAAAGCTTTCAATTGACCAAAGTAAAACTTCTTTCTCAGTAACTAGTAATCATAGCAATAATTTCTAAAAGAATAATCTTATCCTCAGAAAATCAACTTTGAGGTAATACTATTATTAGTCCCAATTGATAGATTGGAAATTGAAGCTTACTACTAAGTGCAAGAGCAGACAATGAAGACTAGATTCATCAATCTCCAAAGTCTCTGTTTGCAACTGTGACTATCATTGATACTCCTGCATGGATTAATGTATCTTTATGTATAAACACCTCAAATATGCAATGTGAAGATTATGCAGTTGTGCAGGAAAGGAGCGAAGAGAGACAGACAGAGATACAAAGAAAAGAGAAGGGGAAGGCGAGGGGAATGTAAGATAGAATGAGAGAGAGAGAGAGAGAGAAGTAGGATAGAAGAAAGAAGAGAAAAAGATTTACTTGAGTAACTTGGTTTTCTAGAATATATCTAATCATTTGTAGGCACAAAAAGTAACAAGTCTTATAGATGGTGCCCTTTAAATACATGAAAAAAAAAAGTTCTTTATTTCCACCTTCATATACTACATTGCTCCATTCTCTCCTTCAAGTATATTATTCAGATCACAGTCTCCCTGAAATAGTCACAAAACTTCTATTGTCAGTAATCTAAGTTAAAAAGTGTTCGAGGAGAAGTTATCTGTTAATATTCTATCTTTATTTCAGTTACCTGGCTCAGTTTTAATGTTCCTCAATATAATTCAACTTCTTTGACATTTCTCTTCCTTTATTGTGTCTCTAACTCCTCACTAAATACTTTTCTTACTAGCAAAGGTTATGATTTACCCGAGCAGAGTGCACTTGAGCAGGGTTTCCAGGTAACTCAGATAAATGTTGATAATTCTGAACAATTAATTGGTGTTTAAAGCTTTATGTGATTCCATAAATTGTGGCTAAAAACATACAGTGTTCCATTAGCACAACAGATGTGTTCCTTAATAGTGCATACAGCTAAGGTAAAACAGATTATTTAAATCAGTAATGGATCTAGCTCTTGTCCTATTCCAACTGAGTCTCACAGCTAACTCTCACAGGAGTCTTTAAAAGAAAAACAAGCTATACTTTACAGCTAGATCTTTTGCACCAGCAAAACTTGAAACCCTCCAGTTGTATGCCAGAATACAGATGGAATAGAGAGGCAGGTCAGAGGACCAAATGGCTTTCCTACTTTCTTCAAAGAACAGTTTTCTGGTCTTCTGCAATTTTATCTTACTTTTACACAAGAATGGTTATTTTGACCAGTGAAAGTACCTTCCAAATACAGTATTACAACCAACTGTTTCCATTCAATCTGGCTTCAGTGGAAAAGTGTTTCACCTACAAAGTGAATCTCAAGGCAGATTCCCTAGAAGAACACAGTTGTGTGCACATGAAATATTCAAGAAATACCTCCCATTGTGTCAAGTTAGTAAGTAGATGCTTTCCTGGGGTGCTACTTATTCCATTTCCCCTGAATTCATACATCCTGCTTGATCCAATACAGATAAAAACACCTAGATCCCAGCAATATTTCAGATACTCATTATAAGAAGCAATAGGAAGAAGTTTTCTCTAAGTTCTTTAGCAAATGAAAAGCTCTCTTCCAAACAAAGTTTTGGATAATTCTGAATTTTCATTTTCTACAAATTCAGAAAGATAAGTAAATTCTTCTCACTGAATACAAATACTCAGTTTCTATGTATTATATTTTCACAAAAAGTCCACATGATTTATAGCATAATTTATTTGTTCCCTATAAAAATGATTATCTAGGATATTTCAAAACTACCTCTATATCAAACTATCTCTGTTATATTCTCACAGTCCTATTACCTACTAAATTATTACTAAACTGAAAGAAACTATAACAAATAACTTGTAAAATATTGATCACACTTTACCCAAATGAATAATTATTACTGTGTTGAGGTAGCCAGTGTTCTTTAATACTTTTGTAATTTTTTAAAGATGAGGTTTATAAGGCTTTAAACGATGAGGTTCAGTGACTAAGATTAATTTTGGAAAGGTCGGTCACACATACAGGTACAGATCATAATATAACATGTATGGTTGCCTAATTTTTATTTATAAATTTTAAAAAGTCCTGCATTCTCAAATGTACTAAAGAACTCTATTTTTTATTTAATTTACAAATCATCAAAAACATAAAACATAAGTGAAAAATAAAAAAGGAAATGTTAATTAGTCAAGGTGCCATAATAGCATACCAACCATTAAGTGGCTTACACAGCGTAATTTATTTTCTCAAGTTTTAGAAGCTGAAAGAACAAGGTGAGGTGCTTTCGGACACTAATCCATTGGATTAGGTCCCTACCCTTATAAAAATTTCATTAAAACTTATTTTCTCTTTAAATTATCTATATCCAAAAATAGTCATACAGGAAGTTAGAACTTCAACTTTGAACTTAGGGGGTGGTGGGTGACACAATTCAGCACGTAACAAATAGTCTATGTGCAATCCCGTGGCTCAGTCTTTGCAGCTCAAAGCAAGAACTTTTTTTAGAATAAAAAGGATCCTGTCTCATTGGTATGTGCTCACCTTTTCTGTCTTTTCTTGGAGTATTTAAATTGTACTATAAACTAATTTAAGATATTTTGGTCCTTTTAAAAGCATGAAAAAATTATTTTATTTGCTTCTTACCAATATCGTGTTGTTACTTTTCACTGAGAGTCTTTCATATTATGGTATTTTATGAAGTATATTTGAATTGCCAGAGTAATGTGACATAAGTAGACATTAATCAGAGGTGATGAATTAAATGACAAAAAAAAAATCTAAGAAATCACTTTTAATATTATTTGTCAATAGTCATCATATGTGTAGTTATAAGGATTTTTTAAGTAGAAAGTAACAGAAATTTGATTAATTGAGAAAGAGATTGCATTGGCTCATGAAATCAAAAATTCCAAAGATGGGATTTACTTCAGGTATGGCAGAATCTAGACGTTTATAAGTTCAAACTGAATCATTTGGTCTAACTCCCTGACTTCCATCATTCCCACATATGTGATTGTGTGTATTACATTCATTGCCTCAAAAAGAATGTTACACCCTTTACTTCATAAGAACTTTTCTTGCATGTGCTTGGATCTTTAGATTTTACCTTGACTAAAGTAGCGACTAAAAAGTGGAGTGCAATCATTGCACTCCAATCATCTAAGATAAATACTAAGAAACAGGTCAGGCAGGGTCGCCTCTTCAGGATCTCAGAATATAATGTAAGGAGTTCAGAAAAAGTGAATCAAAGTCACTATGTCATTCCAATATATTTGATATAATAATATGGCTAATTATGAATTGAGTAACAATGTATCAGTCCAGTTATGCCATATTGGAAAGGATTAAAACTCTCTAAACACACTCAATTCTAGGAGTATTTCTGGGTTATGGTAATCATTATGACTGACCTATAAGGCTTTTGTCATATACAGATGGCTGAACCTGACATACAGAGATTTTGATTTGGGGGGATTATGATGTAGACTAATACAACTGATTTTCAAAAGGTCTCCTTGGGACTCAGCAGTGCACAGTTGTTGAGAATGTTGTCTTTAATATGTGATCATTTTATCCTACCATTGCCTACCCCAATTATTAAATTTTAATAAATAATGTTATAGACAACAATACCTATATTCTCTAAAGTGAGCGCTTTGTGCCAAGTATTCTGCAGGGATTTTTTTCTTTAATCTCTGCAAAGATGCTATTACTGCTGCTTTTCTTTTCATGAATGTTTCTAACAGCGAAGGGATCTGTAGTAAAACCACACAGCTAGAGTGTATATATGGTGACTCTATAGTTTGAATCTTGGTTTACCAAATTTTAAATTTGATTACAGCTTTTTATTGTATCTTAACCTTACCTTTCCTGTCAATTCTCTTGAAAACACATTCCTGAGTAAAAGAATTCTTACAAATGTCCTATGCCATAATAGATAAATTACAGTGCAAGTAGGCAAACAGTATGTCTAAAGTGATAAAGTTTGTAGTATAGTCGTATGGAAGACCTGGTCTCCTGATTTCTAGAGAAGTACCTTGTTCAAGAAAATTATCTTTCCCTTTCCCTGATGAGTAAGAACTTGGAAGCTCTGTTTTAAGATAACACATAATACTTCAAATTAGAAAAAGACCTCACATTTTGAGATAAACTGTATTTTACAGGTTTCTTCCTATTTAACAAAATATGCCATCCCATATACTTTTGTTTCCAAAAACGTATCACCTTTGAGAACACAAAGACAGTCAAGATTTAAGCTAAGCAAATGGAAATAATGTTTTCTTGAAGAGGGAAATTTGTTTAAATTCTGAGTCTTCAAACCATCTGTCCTGAAACACCTCTGGCAAAACTGTTGGACACAAATTATGGTCTCTCCTGTAGAGTGCAGAGGCAATGAAGATCACCCACAGTATTGTATTCTACCATTTCTAGTAAGTCAACATGGTAACAGCTTGCAGAGTTCTGAACAGCAATGAAATAAACAAAATAAAGTACACAGTGCCAAGGAGAATGTAAATTGTCTTTCAATTTATCTCCCAATCCAATTCAAGGTACAAATACTCTGGTATTTTGGGAAAAAAAATTATCATAAAATTTCAGAGAATCTATACTGAGTTGTCAGTTTTACCAATAACAAGACAGATTAAAATTAGTGGGTCAAATTTGGACTATATTTTTCAAAAACATCCACAACTTAAACCCCCTACAGTGTATTATTTTATGCATTCCCAGAATAACTTTCAAAATAAAATGTAATTAATTACTCTATTACTATCATGTATAGAATACTTCAGTTTAATTTTTTTCATATATTGTCATATTTTAAACCTCAAACCCAGGAGGTATTTATTTTATAAATTGGCAAGTGAAGACTCAAAGGATTAGGTCACTTATCAGTGCCTCACAGCTTATAAAAAGGGACATAAGGACTTTCAGTAGGTTTTACTGAGGCATATATTTTGAGAAATCAGATAGAATAATATTATAACTTGTTTTATGATGTTTTTTAAAATGAACTCTCTTCAGTATTTTAATGGATGATTTGATTGCTTTTATGTCCTAGTGTTTTATGTGAAGAGCAAAAAATAGGTAAATGCAATTCCCCTTCAGAGAGTTTTACAAGTTCTCTTTTTAAATATTCTAGAAACTATGACTCATTAGAAAGGAAATATTAAATAATAAGATTGCTCTAAAATGACAATATCTACAATATGAACAATATATCTTGAAGTAAACAATATGCTCTTTGAAATGCAGTCATTTTTATTTGCTTGGCAATGTGAAATTCAATGTTAAAAGCAACATTATAGTTTATAGTATCCTGAAGAGAGCTTATACTAACATACATGCTCAGCTTTCCTTGTCCCACTTGGCTACTCAGTTTTGTGTGTCTTTGCCCATATAGACTTATTCTTAAACATCATACCTTGAGGGAGATCTCTATAATTCATGAAATACTATTTTAATCATAAATTCCTCCTTTCATCTTAAACATTTGCTATCCCTTTTAGCAAGTTTATCTGATAATTTAGCAATTTGTAACTAATCATTAAAAAGTTGACTTAAGTAGGAAATAATAGCCTTTCACTTGTGCATTTTCATACATTAACATAATTTATTCCTATAATATAAAGTTAAATTTACACAGTGCCATTCCATCTGAGGTTAGTACAGTTCATTTGAAGCAAAAAATTCTCAATCTTTGTTTTAGTTGTTCAGTTTTTGGGTGTAAATATGGATGTTCACTGTAACCATGATTCACTTTGCTAATAATTTCTAATATAGCTCAAAATATCTACCACAATCCTCAAATTATGAAGGGACAGTTTGTTCTTTAACAGTGAAGTATAATTGTTTGGGCATCAAATTCACGACCAAGACAATCCCAGTGCCTCTTGTTCACAATGGTTTGATGAAAATACACTTAAATTATATTCATTTATGTCTCTTCATTCAATACCCTCCATTTAAATGATAGTAGGCTTAATCGTTTCCAAAAAGTATGCCTCCCCCAATATTTCAATATGTGGCCTAATTTTGAAGTAGGACCTTTGAAATTGTAACTGAGCTAAAATGAAAGCATATTGAATACCGGTGTACTCTACATCTAGTGAGTGGCTACTTCATAAAAAGCAAAGGACATACAAAGACTCAGTGAAGAACATGTGAAGACTGGAGTAATGCCCTCACCAATGAGGGAAGACTAAAAATCAGAAGCCACTAGAAACTAGGAAAAGTCAAGGAAGAATTTCTTTCTAGCATTTTCAAAGGGAGCATGACTGACATCTTTAAGACTTAGGACTGCCAGAATTGTGATAGAACAAATTTCTGTTGTTTTAAGCCACATGATTTGGGATCATCATAACAGTAGTCAAGGAAACTAACATTCTCACAGATCTTTGGATGCTGCTTTTCCTCCACAATACTTATTCCAGCAATTCACACAATTTTCTTTTACTTGAAAAAGAGCCCTCACTATACATTGGGATTTAAGAAAGCTTTGCTGGTACTTTAAGTACAATAGTAAAATGTAGCAGAAGTTACAACTCAAGGCTAGATCTTACACTGTTCTGTCTTGAAATCCCCCAGCATGTTCTCAGACACCAAAACTTCTTCACTGGTCATTCTCCTCAATCTCTCTCCTCCCTCTAAATAAGATCTGCATACCCCCTTGTCACTAAATTCTCTTCCTCTACTTTCTTCCCTGTATTTTATCTCAGGATTTCCAAAATACTTGTCTCTCTTGACTCACATATCAAAATTCAAAACCTGTTAACATTACTTTTCCTATGAAATGTAACTGGGTCTTTATTACAGTAATACTGTACAGTAATCATCACCAACTCCAAAGAAGTCCCCAGAGTTCTTATCCTGTCTGATTTCTCTTTTCAAATTAAAATGTGGTCTAATGGAGGTTAGTAGATTTATAGCATCTTTTTCCTTTTAGGAATGACTTGCATTTGAAACTCTTTCATAATTTATTTAAGATTCGGAACCACTAACATTGCTGTGAATGTGTTGTTCCCTTCTTATATAAAAAGTATTTGAAATTTAAAGAACATTTACAGTGAGTAGCTAGTAAGTAATCATAGATTTTAAAGATGCTGACATTTTATCATATTTAGCACACATCCTTTTTTAAGATATGTAATGTTAATAAATACAGGTTATGTCTTATTTATGCTTGCCTTGCCTCCATCACATTTCAAGTGATATTCATGTTCATGTCTATATTTATATTCATGTTCCCTTCCATCTGTGTTTTTTTTGTACATGTACTAAATATGTATGTATGCATATATAAAAGAGACAGGATTGTTTTGTGTGTTCACATAGTGACATTATGTTCTATCTCTCATTCTAGGTGTCATAGACATTAGTGGCTATCCACTAATATTTTTTCCTGTAATCAAACTTAATGTTAAATCAGTCAGTGTCTATCCAGTAATATCTGACTGCTACTTGCTTTATTGTTTTTAATTATCTTAAATATTGTTTAAGATAATATTGTTTTTAATTATCTTAGTTTTAAAATAATGTTAAGTACAAAAAAATAAGAAAAGGATTATAAATTCACCTTTGCTCCCACATGCAGAATTGCCTTCAATGTGCTTAGGTATTTCTTATCAGTCATTTTTATATTTAATGTCTTTATAAAATTAAAATAGAAAACATTAATATAGTTACTTAATATCATACTATCATCTTTTCCCCATTGCTATACAACCCTTTTTGACAGTTTTACTTACTGCCACTAAAGCTATCCATTTAGTGTGTATACTATTATTTAACTATTCCTTTTCTGTAATATAGTTGATATATTGAAGTTTTGCTCTCACTTTAAAAAATAAGCCTCAAACACAAAAGAAATAATCAAAGAAATTGTTAACTTTTGCTATATTTAAAAGTATTTTCTCAGCTATAAAACATCCTTCTTTTGTAAATTATCTACTCCATTAATTTTCTTTTGATGTTTTATAGAGCTATAAGCTTTTTCTATAATAATTTTATTCCAACTTTAAAAATATATAGAATTATCACTGTATACTCAAGGATAAATAAAAAGAATACAATTCACTTTACAAAGTTCAGCTATAGTGGGTCAGGGCAGAGATATGTAAATCACCTAATGCATTGAATATATTAACATATATGAAGAATACTTTCTTAATCAAAAAGCATTGTTCAGTCCCATAGGCAAAATCTTGATGCCATGACTCATTGTAAATTAATTAAACTACAAATTCATTGATTGTGACTTGACTGCCTATGGTAGATTGCCCACAGGGAAAAAGTGACCTTGTTAAAAAGATACAAATATTCTAGTTTTTGAGGCAATTACATTTCTTATTGTAAATTAAATTGACATTTAGTCCCAAGATTCTTCTACTTAGCATTAGTCTTTCACTAAGTAATAAATCATCCAAAAGGACAAAATCATGTTTGGGAATAAGTAAGCATTCTTATCAAACCCTCCTACATTGGCAGACTCAGTAGCCACTATGAAATTTATTTTTATAATCAAACTTAATGTCAAGTCAATTTTCCTTTCATGATTTTTCTCACTGCTTGTGCAAGTAGACACCATATTCCCTCTAGAGATTTGTAAAACACTGTAACATATTTGTTTTCATTGGTACTTTATTGCCAACTAAAGCACTCAGTTTGCATATCAAGGACTGTCTTTCATTCAAACCATAACTCTGCATCAAGTATCTACTAAGTGAAAACCTGTTCTCACTCAGGTACAGAAAAGAGAACTGTAAAGATTTGAATCTAGTGAAGAAAATTTGATAGCTTTGGAAGTATAGGTCCATGCTACTATGGAAACTTGAAAAGAAAAACCTGCATAAATCAGGGAATTGAGAGTGGAGAAACATGAGATTTGTCTGTGTAGACAAGAGGCAGTGAAGGAAGGAGGTGCTAAGAAAATATTCCAAATAGGAAATGTGGGTAAATGACTGGTAATGTGGGTAAATGACTGGCTCACAATAGGCTAGAATGATAGAAGATATCAACAGGGGTGCCTATGCCAAGTGAATCCAAGTAAGTTCATGATTAATTTCTACTTACCTTTCCAGTAATTATTTTTGTTTTTGCATGTCACGAGGTCTCTGACATAATAATCCAACTCTGCTGTTACGGTGTAAAATCAGCTCTAGACAATATGTAAATTGATATAATAATCAAATTTCGTTAGAAGTTTACTTACACTATAACCTGCACAAAGGAATTGGCCTAACAGTAATCATAGTGTATTGATCACTGATCTACAAATAGACAATAGTGTTTGTAAATAGCAAAAGTCAAATAAACTCAAATCTGAAGTCGTAGAGTAGGATTTATCTATCTGCAGAAGATTAGATTATTTGATGATGGACTCCTCTTTGAGAAGGATTAGTCTTAAATAGGGAATTGTAAATAAAAAAGATATTTTAATAAGGTGAATGATATTAAAGATAGTATATTTATTTCACTGCCCTTTACAAAGTAGAACCCAACATTTTCAAGACTTATAAAATAATTACCTGGTCTATGCATGTTATTTTTAAAAACTGCATTATTTCTTCTAATTCTCACAATAACCTAGAAAATACATGAGTCTTGAAGGCGGGATATGTGTAAATTAGTCCCAGAACCCAGGAAAATGCCTGTCACAGAACAATTATATATAGATGCATTTAATTAGCAGTAAATATTATTTTTTCTCTTATTTAACAGTTGAAAAATTTAATGTCAGAGAGGTCATATGGTTTACTAGATTTATAAAATCAGAATTAGAAATCCCTACAGTCTAGATAATCTAACTCCTGGATTTTAAATTTCAGTTATGCTTGTATTCATGGATATAAAAATGAGCATTTGGCCATATATATCTCAACAATATTACAGTTCTTTGGGATGGACTCTGTCTTTCCTTGACAAGAAATGCCTTCCCACACTCATTCAGTGAGCACACAGTCAGTTTTTTTTTCCCTAATTTAAATCTGAAAATATCTATGTCAATGAAGTTAAGGTGAGGATTGATCAAGGCAACCAGAAAAAAAAAATGATTAAAGATTATTCTCTTCTGAAATTTTAGATACAAAACAAAAGTTCCCCATGTTTTATTTATTTTTGATGCCCCCCCAAAATTTTTGAAGTTATTTATATTCATACAACTATGATTTGGCTAAATTGAAAGAAAATTCAGTCATATAGCAAAAATACTCTCATTGAGATTGGCTATAGAAACAAAATGAGCTTTCATTTTAACTTACACAGAGTACTTGAATGTATGTGATGCTGACACTTGAATGTCTATGGACTCACTTGTGACTTTCAGGAATCAGCAAAGTGTGGTCACTTATCAGTAGTTAATGCATAGTTGAGAAATAAGTAGAGATCATAATGTGGCATATACAGATGTCAAAGTATAATTCTGTATAGAGTGGTACAGTGGAAATGTTCTGGACCATACAATTCTGTATACCTGAAACCTACAGCCTACTTGTAAACTAAAGTTAAATTAAAAAAAAAGGGGGGGGGGAGAAAGAAAGAAGAGCAGGTTTGCTTCGGCAGTACATATACTAAAATTGGAATGACACAGGGAAGATTAGCATGGCCCCTGTGCAAGGATAGCATGCAAATTCGTGAAGCATTCCATATTTTTCAAGGGCAACAACAGGTGATGACCTGGATGCAGGGAAAAAGGAGCTCTCTTACACTGCTTGTGGGAGTGCAAATCGGTCCAGATACTATGGAAGGCTGCGTGGAGGACCCTCAAACAATTGAAAGTAGAGCTACCATTTGACCCAGCAATCCCACTCCTGGGAATCTACCCAATAAATACAAAAACACTAATCCATACGGACACCTATACATGCATATTTACTGCAGCACTATTTACAATTGCCAAGATCTGGAAGCAACCCAAATGCCCCCAAACTGATGAATGGCTGAAAAAGATGTGATATATTTACATAATGGAATATTATGCATCAATCAAAGAAGACAACCTTATGTCATTTGCAGCAACATGGATGGAGCTAGAAGGAATCATCTTAGCAGAAATAAGCCAGAAAGAAAAAGAGAAATTTAAGATATTCTCACTTATATGAGGGATATAGGAAACACAAACAAACAAATGGACAAGAAAAACATAAAAATAGAATTTCAGTTCTAAAATATAGAACTGAAACATGAGCAAGAGAGGGCAAGGAGGAAGAAAATGGGGGCAGGGGAGGACACAAAAGATTGAGATCAGTTCACAGTTAATAAGGTGATGGGAGAACCTCAGGGAAGACAATGATGTTTTATATATACACACACACACATATATACACATGCATGTATAAATACATGTATATGCATTATATATTTATGTGTATACACACATATATATGTACACATATGTATATATGTGCAATATATGCACAATCAATAAAAACAATTAAAGCTAAAAATAGCAATTACTGCAAATGTTGAATTAAAATGCTGTATATGTCAAACATATATATATATATATATAGGCCAATGTTACCTCAATAAAACATATTTAAAAGAATATCTAGGTGACAGATACTGCCATACCCAAACATGTCAGTGATGAATGAAATATTCAAATAAAGGGACTTATTCTCCTGTAGTATCCCATAAGCCTAGGGATTTCAGAGGAAATCTGTAGCTATTCTCTATTCTCTTTGAAATAAATGAGATCAGAAGATTGTATAAAACCATCAGCAGCTGTTTCTGATGCAATATGCAATCTCATTTAAATATATAGTTTGTTCTAGGTTATTGGTTCGCAAAGTGTGTCCACTGAACCAACAGCATCAGAGTTACTTGGGAATTGTTAAATGCACAAATTCTTGGATCCCATTCAAGACCTGAGTCAGAAATTCTGAATCTGGGACTGTAATTCTATTACCTAACACACTGCTATGAATTTAATTAAACACCCCTCCCAACATCTAGGGGGTCTTATAACCGGAAATAACTTTAGTATTTTTAAATGAATGTTGTTGCTGTAATTATCTTTAGGCTTGATAAAAGATAGGGTGTTTGTCTATTTTGTGTTTAATAATGTGGAATATCATCTGCTTGACCTCACTGAATTGAATGTTCCACTTTGTGTGTTAGTGTGTCACAAGAATAATCATTTTGTTATAAATTTTTATAAGTAGAATGAAAAATCTACACATCACTAACAAACATGTAGCTGATGAATTTTCAAGTCTTTGCAAAATGCTTTTTGAACTATTCTCATGTGTTAAAATGAATTTTACTCTTCAGTTTTGATTAGTGCAACGTTTGCAATTAATTGTTTTGTCAATAGGTGGTGCTAGAAAGTTTAATATTTATTTCAGTAGTTTTAACTTACTGGAAAGATGTGCTCTTTTTTTTTAAGAAAAAACTATGAAATAATATGTATATAATTAATCTTTACTTGTTTTGTTACAGCGCCACTTAAGACAGTTCGATTGGTTGGAGGTGGCAGCCCTCACGAGGGAAGAGTGGAGATTTTCCATGATGGCCAGTGGGGTACAATTTGTGATGACCATTGGGAATTGCGTGGCGGACAGGTCATCTGCAGGAGTTTAGGCTACCTAGGTGTTCGTAATGTGTACAAGAGAGCTTATTTTGGAGAAGGTAATTTAAAGAAAATGTGTTTTCTGGAATTCTAAAAAATTAAATGTAGTATTCTCTAACAGTGTAGAACAAGTAGAGACAGGAACAGAAGACAGGAAGAAATTACATGTAGGATTTTTTTTAATGACCTTTTCTATAAAGTAGAAATAAAAGGAAAGAGATATTAAAACAAATGGCATGTATGTCAACCAATTTTATTTAAATTTTATTTAGACTCAGTCAGCTAGTTGGAAAATATTAGCACAGAGGAAAATAGAGTGATTGTTAAGCAGAATGAGAGAAATGTGGACAAATGAATTATTGACAAGGGATGACATTCCCTGGGGAGCTCAATTCACATCTACATCTTGTAAGCTCCAGAGCAAGACTATACTTTGATTTATATTGTTTCTTCTGTGCATTTGGCCAGGCGGGTACCAGCTTCTGCATTAACCTCAGTGATGTCCCACAGGATGAGATCTACCATTATTTCATGATAAAACACCTATATTCTGAAACACCTATATTCATGAAAGAGAAGGAAGTAATTACCAGGCTATTTGTTTCTACTACTTAGAACTTATCCTCCTTTTAAGGAATAATCACCGAAAATATGTGAAAAGTAAGATTGAGGTTATGAAAACATTGAATTACTCTTTACAGTTTGCATGTTTGTGTATTTTCACCTAATCAGTAACCTTTTCTATAATTGTATTAAAAGAGGTAGGAAGAGATTTTGCAGGTATCAAATATTTGAATGTATACACTTGGTATTTACTCATGTTTAAAATAACTTGTCCCTTTATAAAGATTTAATAAACATATATAAGTGTTTCAATTCTGAATGAGAGATTAAAAATAAGTAGTTGTATAAAGAATGCTGGAATTTTAAAGCCAATATTTCCTATTTATTTATCTGTCTAAATGTGATAGATAATTGGCATATCATATATGTATATATATATTTGATCTTATTGACTTCATGTTATTATACATAGATATGGGCAGGAGGAAGTCACATGCAAAATTATAGGTATAAAATAACAGCATTAACAGATTATCTTATCTTTTCTGACAAAATAGTTAAGTCTACAAATTATTATATCAGAATATTATAACAAGATAGGTAAGACAGGATTCTTAAAGTCACAAAAAAAACGATATGATTAGCCTCATCCTCTTCCTATATGAATTGACTCTAATAGATTTAAGAGGTGAATTTATGCAGGAGTCCAGTTTCTAAAGTCTTCAGAGGCAAGAAAAATGACTTGTTTTCATGAAAAACTAGAGAAGGCAGGAGACAGTGATGATATAAAAGCTTTTGCACTCAGGTTCAGCCCCTAGTCTCCTGTTTTTAATTGGTAACTTATGAGTTTGTATAGAAGAAACAAAGGAAATAGAAAATATAATTTGTGGTGATGAAAGAGATATAGAGATATTTTGGAATTTCTTTTTTTTTCTTTCTTTTTTTTTTTTTTTTAGAGACTAGGTCTCACTATTTTTGTCCGTGGAACCTCAGGCTTACGTTGCCCGGGGCACCACAGACTCAAGCAATCCCCAGCCTCAGATTCCCAGGTAGCTGGGATTACAGGTGTGCACCACTATACCCAGCTATTTTTTTGAACTAGGTCTCTCTATGTGCCCCCGGCAGCTCTCGAACCACGATCCCTGGCCCTGGCCATGGCTTCCTAAGCTGCCACCTACAGGCATGCACCACCATGCCTGGCCTGGAATTTCTAAACGTTCCACCTCTATTGCATTTTCAGAAATTTACCCCAGGTTGAAAACTTGGGGCTAAAACCATTTTATCCCTTTAAAATTTACCTTTTAAACTGAAATATTTAAATAGTGATAGACTGACTTGCCCTCCCACCCCCCAGAGCAGAGAAAAAGAAAAAAAAAAAAGATCAATTTGTGATCTCTAGGGAATCAAATAAATTAGTTATCTAAAAGACTAAGTTGTCAATCTGAGTTTTCATAATTGGTAAGACTATGTTAACCAAGACCCATTGTATGAAAGGCCATCTAATTTAGATCTTTAATTTTATAAATATTACAAATGACTCCTAGATGTCATATAGATTTTTAATAGAAGGAATATATTTATAAATATACATATATGTATGAATATCTATGTTCATATATATATCCAAATTTATTCACCTGGTAAATGGCTGAAAATGTTTCCGTTTTAGAAATAATAGAATATGGATTATCTGAATTCTCAATTGTGTGGGCTTTTTGTTTGTTTTTAATAAATGAAACATCGTTTGCTAGTTTATGTAATTTACTCTATGTGGATTAGATGAAATGCTCAATCCCTAAAGAGATATATACCTAAAATATCTTTCAAGATGTGTAAGATGAGTTATTTTATGTTGGCAACTCTGCCTAGCATTATACACAAAAACAAGTCTGGTTATACAGTCTGATGATTTTTATTTTCAGTTTATTAATTTCTTATATCATCAAGTAAATCTCTAATCTATTAGAATGAGAAAAACAAACTCAGAGCAACAATCTCAGTATATGTACTTTAAGAATCTCAAAACTTTGGCAAATTACATCATCTAATTTAGGATAGTGAACAAGACTTCCTGCCCAGTTATGTTTCTTCTGCGAGCTTACACACTTTCCATAGTCTACAGAGGTGCTTTTCCATTAAAGTTTAAACACCAGTGGAAAGCACACTGTAGTGGTAAGCACACTTAAGACTGTTGTCTTAAGATTGTGCTAACTTTCAGGCCTAGTCTCACAAGTGAAATATTCATTCTGCCAAAGCTTTTATTCCTGCTTGCTTATTTCTCCAGGAACTCTTTAACTAAAGCATTTGTAAGGAAAGAAGGAAATAAGTATTATGAAATACAGGCAAGAAATGTTTTTTATTTAAGTAAGTAATGAAACAGTAGAATTTAGTCTCATGTGAAACTGAGAGACAAATTTACAGCAGATAAATGAATGCTTCTTTAAACCGAGTGCCCATTTTTAGTTAGACTGTATTTATGATACTTAGTGATTCTATACATTACCTTAGAGTTTTATTATGATAAAAGAATCAAGTATTTCAGAATTTTGTCTTTCACATTTTCAAGTGACTACTGAAATGAATTGGAAAGACTAGAGATGAGTTGAAACCTTAGCTCTGCTACTTATATTTCAGTTTCAATTTTCTTTTCAGTATCATGAAAATAATAATACCACCCCCGGAGATTTATTTTGTATCTTAAATGAGCTGACATATAGAAAGGGCCCACTACAAAGCCTGACTCATAGTCTTTCTTGAGAGTGGCAAAGATCACAGCAATGACAATACCAAACTGTTAATTAAAATTTATTTGTCCATATTTTTTGAAAGATAAAAGAGTAAGATCAGCATGATTTTGTTGGGTGATACTGATGACGTTACAAGTCAGGTGTGATTTTCTTTTGTACACAAGTATAACTGAAGATGCAGACTGAGGGGGACCCTTATTACCCTCCCCTAACTCCCCTCTCCATGTAGTACAGCCTCAGCACTCGGTAGAGTGCAGTGCCAACAAGTGAAGAATGATTACAAGAATTTTAAAATAATAAGGCACAATGCACTGGGAAAAAATAATAGAACTGAGGTAATTTGTTTTGAAGCAAAAAAAGAATCCGAGAAATACATTCAATGATACGCTTCATTGCACCTTGTATTTTAAGAAGCAGACTTAATTAACATGGTATGCTGATTTTGGATTAGACATGGCCAACAACCTTTTTATCTAAAGCTGTTTAAACTCCTTTTTCTTTCTAGTTCTCCACCTTAAATTTACAGTTCCACTCAGTAGGAAAAGAAAAAGTAATCTGAATGCAAAATAGAGACAGGAGGGGAAAATCAAATAAATATGAGAGACAGGGAAAAGAAAGAGAAGTATTAGAGTTTTTATTTGTTATTCACTTAGGAAATCCAGAATAATCAAATTAATGCTATATTATATATTATTATCATAACTCAACAAAAAACAAAGGTGTTTTAACTTATCTTCTTTATACAATCCTACCATTATAAAAGGAATACCATTTTTCTCTCTCCTTTCCCCCTTGTTTTAAATAGCAAAACAGGCTTACCAGAGATAATCCTTGTTAGCGTTAAGAACAATTAGCTTTGCAGCTGCAAGCAAAATGATTTATAGGAATAGAACTTAATGTACACTCCTTAAATAGATTCTTCCAATTGGATACTCTTTATGCATAAAGTGCAGTGCTGTTCCTCCTCCATATTCTCTCCCCCCTCCCTCAAAGAAGGTTAAATTAAGGAAGCATTGTGAGAGCATGGAAACTGAGTCACCTCTCTCCCTTTTCAGTTTCTTTTTTCAAGGAATTCCCTATAGTAAAGTTGAATGAACTTTTATCAGATGATGATACTACCTATTCCCAGAATTTGTTCCAGGTATCTCTGAGTCCGAACTCGATGTAGATCATTCAAGATCTGAGCCTTGAATGATCTAATCTTCTAAATTTGTAGGAATTAGTGCTGTGAAACTCCAAATTTCAAAGCAGAAATAAAAGAATTCTATACAAAAGTGCCCTGTTTTATACAAAAGTGCCTTATTTTACCCTTTTCATATAACATAATCAATTTCTAAGTAGATTTGTAAAACACAAACTGAAGAAAATCAAATATAAAGCTACATCTCTGAACTGTCCTTTTATAAGTGGGAGTAAAAAAATCTCAAAAATTAATATTTTAATAAATCATAACTCAAGTTCTTGCATACTGCTTCCCTGCACACTTAAAATATTAAAATGTAGATGTATTTTATGATACTTAATATGAATCTATAGCATTTTGAATCTGTTTTATTATTTAGGTTAGCAAAGACAATAATGAGTATGGAGTAATATTGTTTACCAGGTGTTTTATAGCTCTCAGTGCCTGTGAAAAATATATATTATGCTTCTATTTTTTTTTTAGAGAAGGAAAATAAAGCTAACAGAGATTTCACAAAATTTGGCTAAACTTGCACAGTTATTCTGATGGTTGGTGAGGAATGGTAACGATTCATGCCTTTATGTCTTTCTGCTAGTTAGAATGTCCCTCTGTATTCTTCTTGAATTTTTCATTTAGTGAAAACTTGCTTCTTGAGACTCTTAGATATATAGGAAGGTAAATGAAATCTTAGAACTATTTTATACCCACCCCACTTATTTTACATATAGTGACTTTCCAAAACCATAAAAAATGGAATTTAGACCTGTAGTCTAAGTTTATCATTTCCCTATTCTTTCTCCCATTTCATTTTCAAGTTTGATTAAAAATGTGGAATTTTTCTCAAAGGATATATTTTTGACAACTCTTCTTAACCCTTTTAATCACTTAAAAGTGATACAATTCATGACACCAAGCCAGGATTGGGTTTAGTTAAAAATTTTTTCTTAGACTTGTAACCATTTGTGATTTTTGCCTCAGAACTTTTCTATTCAGCAACTAATCTCATCTTATCACTTGAATTTGCATCTGAATAATATATGAAGTCTGATTACCATTGCTCTTCATAAAAGTGGTGGGTTACTATGGATCAGACTAGGGAAACTTAAATTCTTCAATGAAATATACTTATATTTATTCTTAAAAATAAATTAAGAGGAAATGGTATTATCTGTCAAACATACTCTTAAGTATCACAAACTAAGTTCATAAAACTTTCAAGGCTATGGACACCTTTATTATATGCTTTTAGAAATAGTCAACTGTCTTCTTTACAAACTTCAAATTGTAAAGGAAATCATAGATGCATGGATAGGTAGATAAAGGATAAAAAGATGAAGAAACAAAAACACATCTGAGAGATACACATCAATTTCTCATAGTTTTACACTAGTAGAAGAGATAATTTAGAGACAAAAATGATTATTATAACAGGAACAACAAAAATCCTTGAGTAATAATTATTATATCAAGAAATAAAAGCAAATTTACTTTTTAATCTTGGAGGTTTACAAGAAGATACAATTTTATGAATTTAATGCTACCTTTCATTAATGATAACTGCAGAAAACAATTTAGAATGAGATGGAATATGTGTATTAAATAAATTTTTCCCATAGGTTCTATAGTCCTGAACATATTCAATATAAAAATAAAAACATATCTTCAAAAATTATTTTTATAATTCTACTTGGGCTACTTTGTAGTCAATGAACAGCAACAAAAGTTGAATGTCATCAAGTTCTGCTTGTTGGCTCTAGTCCCTCTGTTAGTTTGAGAAAGTCATTCATACTTCCTGAGTCTGTTTACTTGAGAAATGAAAATAGTTGAATAGTTACCTTTATCTTACTTTTTTTAATAAAGGTTTTATAAAAAGTAAAAATTAAAAACCCTTATGTGAAAGATAAGAGTTTATTGACAGTTTCCGAATCTTTCCCAATAGTAAAGGACCAGAGTTACTGAATAACACAACATTTTTAGCATATGCATGTGGTACTGGTGGGGTAAACAATGGAATAGAAGTTAGGAATTTCAGTTGCCAGTGTCATCTTGTTGCTAATCACAGGTGTGATTTCTGTTGTCTAATGTACCTAACATGGAAGCCCTCACAAAGGATGTAAATCCAAGACAGAATAAATTTTGATTTTGTTTCCCCATGTAGGTACTAAGATTTTCTGAATGTACCATGTAAATACTCAGATTTGCTGAATGACTAAATCTAACAAGGCAGGGGATTTCAGTAAGTCATAATTTAGAGACACTGACTCAAAGCAGATTCAGGGTGAGAGTGCATTAACTGTGTTACTTTGAGCAAACTTTATTATTTGCTCTGTTTCACTTTCCTCAACAGTAACATGACAAAATGGAAGTCCATAATTTTTTAGGGTTATTTGAGGATGTGGTGAGATAACAGTTGAAAATTACCTTAAATGTTTTCTGCCACACAGTAAATTCTTATAAGAGTGTGCTTAAATATTAATTAATATTACTACAACTCTGACATTCTAACAGTCATGAATTCCTTTGCTGCAGTTTCTAAAGCTTTCTAAAGAAAAGCTCATAGTGCTGGAAAGTTTGTATTTCCACTTTTTCCATTTTAAGACTATGGGGCAGAGATTTAACAGTAGAAAACACCATGCATGTTGTTCGGAATTCCTAAAGACTTGTACTCACAGATTAACATTAGTAGAGTGTACAATATCTACTGCTGCCCCCTGGGGATGGCCCTGCTGGTGCTGCAAACATTGGAGGATTCTAACTCTTAATTTTCTTTTCCTGATTATAAAGTTTCTTTGGTGCTTTTAAGATGTAAACATGGTTATTAAATCTGAAAATCATAAGATGAAAGCTTCTCAGTGCTTTGGGAATAGGGTCATGGAGTCATAGCATTCTCATGTTCCCAAGTA
>PVHY01019582.1:0-27034 GCA_004024945.1 Uropsilus gracilis | reverse complement strand
TGTTAGGTATTATCTAATTTTTAATAGTGTACAGAGTATTATCTCATTTTTAATAGTGTCAGTAGTGCTAAGCAAGAATTCCATTTTGCAAATTAGAAATCTAAGATCTGGGAAAATTATTTAGCTCTTTCAGGGTTGTAGCTAGTAAATGCCAGAAGTCACACACTTACCTGTATGACTCTTACATCTATATTATCCTTTTTAAGAAGTGGGACAAGGCTGGACATGGTGGCACATGCCTGTAAGTAGCAGCCTAGGAAGCCGTGGCGGGGTCGAGGGATCGCGGTTCGAGTCCCGCTTGAGGCAACGTAGTGAGAACTAGTTCCAAAAAATTAGCTGGGTGTGGTAGCGTGTGCCTGTAATCCCAGCTACCTGGGAAGCTGAGGCTGGGAATTGCTTGAGTCTGTGGTACCCCAGGCAACGTGAGCCTGCGGTTCCACGGGCAGCAATAGCGAGACCTAGTCTCAAAAAAAAAAAAAAAGTGGGACAAATGTCTAAGGTTTGTGCTCTTCCTTCATTTCAACATTTTGAAAGTCTGCTATTTCACTGATTGGTGTTTTTTCACTTTGTTTTCCTTATTGCTTGCTATCCTTAGGAGATTTGGATTGTTCGGTGTAAAATCTTTTTGTTTTAATCACAAAGTTTTTGCATTGCCTCTGTTACTAGTTCATTACTTAAATTATTAATTGAACCACTGATATGAAAACCATCTCCTTTTTTTTGAGACTAGGTCTTGCTATTTTTGCCCATGGAACCACAGTCTCGTTGCCCGGGGTACCACAGACTCAAGCAGTCCCCAGCCTCAGCTTCCCTGGTAGCTGGGATTACAGGTGCATGCCACCATGCCCAGCTATTTTTTGGAACTAGGTCTCTCTACGGGCCCCAGGTGGGACTCGCAATCCCTAGCCCCAGCCGCTTCATAGGCTGAAGCTTACAGCACGAGCCACTGTGCCTGGCTACCATCTCCTTTTTATCCCAGTAAACTCAGGCTTTGGAATTGAACTTGGTTTAAATCTTGACTCTACCACTTAATTAGTGTGTGACCTTTGGCCATTTATTTAATTTCTCTCGGTTTCTCTTATATGTAAAATGAGTCTGTCTACTAAGGTAATTATGATTTGATAATACATATAAATTGTTAAATTGCCTACCACAAACTATTTAACAGTTGTAACCTGTTGTTAGCTGGTTTTTGATGATGAATCAATCAGAAATGTCTTAGTTTTCAATAAAACACTAGTCGATAAAACACTAATAGTTTGTTGTTAAATTTACTTTTTCCTGTGAGAACTCTCTATTGTATTTTAAAATGTTTTGGTATATTTTTTCAGGCTGAGGAAAATTAGGTGGTGCTGGAGTCCAGGGGCTGTTCCTGTTCTCTTTTCAACCAGACTCTTCCTCAGTACATGTGCCCATTGCTGCTTCTGACTAATGATAGACAGGACATGAACCACTATAGGAAAGAGAAATGCCGCTGACTAATGAGGTGCTCTGTTCAGGAGCCATCTTTACTTGTTGAGTATTTCTCAAGAGGTTCTGCTCTCATGTGTCCAGCTAATTGAGTTCTTTCTTTGTGTCCTATTGATGACTGCTGTGTCAAGACCTGTTTTCCTTTGTTAGCAGGATCCCTTCCTATGATAACTTCAGATTAAGGGGACTTTGCTTGATTTGACTGAAAGAACCCCTCTATGCCAGATCTTTGGGAAGCCTTAACCTGAAGGTCTTGAGTGCTGTGTGTGGATGTTTTTGACTTGTCATCAAACTCCAGGAGCTTCACATGTGTAGTCAGACAATGTGAGCTTTATTAATGTAAGAGCAAAAAAAATGATTTCTAAGAAATTGAGTTAGTTTTATTTTCTAATTTTGTGGTTTTAAAAACCCATTTGTTTTATGTTTCTTAGAAATAAAGTTTGAACTCTTAAGAATGGTTTTTAAGATCCTGTTTGTACTTTCTTTTAGGTGGTATTAAAGATAATAAAACATTATCAAGAAGAAGGACAAGGAACTGAGGTGGTTCAAGGAGTGCTTTTGGGCCTGGTTGTAGAAGATCGTCTTGAAATTACCAACTGCTTTCCTTTCCCCCAGCATACGGAGGATGATGCAGAGTTTGACGAAGGTAAGAATACTCATCTTTGTCTTTGAGGGATACACAAATGATTATTAATGCAGTCCTCACCATAAAATTTGATAGTCTGCTAATGGGAATCTCTCAGGCTAACCTAATTCACTTGAAAAAATTGCACAGATTCTCTTAAATGCAGACTTTTATCAAAAGTTTAGTTTAAACTTAATGAGAATGTGTGCTTTAGATGTTAGTAAATTTGTGTAGTGCTGATCATAGCTTTCTGACTATTAAATCATCTTGCCACATACCCTATGTTGTGATGGACAAGAACAATCATTGTGTGTACAATATCAATTTCTTTCCGTGGTGTTTTTGACTTACTTTTTAGGGAGAGATGAGTTAAATTATTTACATCTGAAAGAAGATACTCCTTAAGCATTTAAGGAGCTTTTTATGTTTGTGTTTTATACATATATATATATATAAATATATATATATAAAATATATAAATATATATATATATAAATATATAAATAAATCGTTTTCTTGATAGAGGCTAATAGTTGTTAAAAGCTCATACCACAGGGCTAAGCCAATATTCTAAATGGTTAAAAAATTTGCTAGTTGAAAATAATTTCTTGCTTTTCTGCTCTCTCAGAGCGCATTTTTTAATTGTTACTATTTATGGTGGTAAAGACTCATAACATGAAGCTTACGATTTAACTATTTTTGAATGTCCAGTTCAGCAGTATTAACTGCACGTAGACATGTGATGCTGCAGAGCTTTTGGATTTTTTTGTAGCAAAGCTGGAACTATACATTGATTAATTCCTCCCTTCCTGGTAACCACCATTCTGCTTTCTGTTTCTAAGAGCTTGGGCTACTTTGGAGATCTCAAATAAGTGGAATCTTACAGTATTTGTCTTTTTGTTGACTGACTTATTTCACTTAACTCAATGTCCTCAAGGTTCATTTATGTCATAATTTATATAACACTTCTTTAAAGTGTTCTGTTCTGTGTCTGGAACACATTTTCTTTGTCCATTCATCTAATGATGGCTACTTAGATTTTTCTTAGTTACAATGAATAATGAATAATGGTGCAAGATCTTTTCTGAAGATCCCATTTTTCAGTTCTCTTGGGTATATTGTATATTCATAAACAGGGATGGTAGATTTATGTGGTATTTTTATACTTGAGTTTTTGAAGAACTTCCATGCTGTTTTTCATAGTGACCGACCAGTTCACATTATAATGTACCAAGGGTTCTGATTTCTTTATATCTTACTAGCATCCATATTTTCTGGTTGGGATTTTTTTGTTGCTTGTTTTGTTTTTCGCTAGTGTCAGGTGTAAGGTGTTATCTCATTGTGGTTTGATTTGCATTTCCCCAATAATTATCTTTGACATTAACCACTTATCATACATAGGGTTTGTAAATATTTTCTTCTCCGTTACTGAGTTAGTAGCACAGTTAGGAATATAATCTATTCCTGAAAATTTTATATTACCACACTATTTTCTCAGGGAATTAATTTTGAATGTGAGCAAGAAAAATGTTCATTGCAGTTATGGTAGATGAATAGAGCAAAATGTATTGCTAATTTCACTTAATCATTGGAAGGTAACTTGTCTTAGGGACTTGTATTTGAATAATGTGCTGTTTTACTAACCAAGCTTTAAAGCAGCTCATGGCTCTAACAGTGTGAGAATACATTTAGCAAACTGAGATAAGGAAGTGTCTTCAGTTTGCTATTATACAATAAAAAGTTACTGGACATTGTGTGCCTGGGTACCGTGTATATATCTTGCCTATCAGCAGTTATTATTTTGCACATTTGAAGTTTTTTTCAGTATCATTTTCCAGATTAGGAAACTGATACTCAGTAAGACAGATATTTTGTCTAAAGTATTTAATTAGGAATTGGTAGAGTAGGGATTAAAATCTTTGGCTGCTTGGTTTTACGTACCGTTTTTGGAATTTTCTCACTGTACAGTGTTGCTTTTAGCTAATGAAGCAAAAACCAGTGGTTGAGAATGTTATGTGTAGGACATCATTATTTTGTATTTGAAGTGTGTTTTTGGGTAAAAACTAAATTTGTTTTTCTTGGTTCACTTTTTTTGTCTTTCCAAATTATGTTAAGGATTTACATTTTACATTTACTCTGGGATTGAGAAACTAGTAGGATTTGGCATTTTTCTTTTTTTTTTGCTATTTTTCTTACACATGTGAGAAAACTCTCAGAGAGTACCCTGTATTTATTTACAGTTTCATGTTACAGTCTTGAATTCTAGTTTCTCTCACCACACCCATTTATTTAATAAGTATTAGTTAGTAGTCACCATTCAGTTTTCATTAAACATAGATCTAATGATAAAATTTCCTTTTGTGTGAGTGTATCTTAGAGCAGTCCTGCCTGTTGGTCATCTTAAATCATGCTAAAATCTCATTGTTTTGTTTAATTGATTTTTTTGTTAAAATTGTTTTACTTGGGGAAGCCTATAGTTTTCTGCTGTCTACCTTATGGAAGTAAAATATGTATCAAATATTCATAATTTTAATGATTTTGGGTTGTTATCATTTTATTTTGATGCCTCTTGTAAAGTGAAAATTTCTTATCTGTGGGTCGAATGTGTTGTTTTGTCAGGGATTGGCAACTATAATCTGTGGACCTCCTTTAGTGTGTAAAATTTTTTTGAAACACTTCTGTGCTGATTCATGTATGTATTTTCTGTAACTGTGTTCCTGTTTATGGTGGCATAGTTGAGTAGTTGTTACAGAGACCAGATGGGCACAAAACTTGATAGTGGTGTACTTACTTACTGTGTGACCTTTTAAGAAAGCTTGACCTTTAAGAAAGCTGTTTTATATTTAACTATTTCTTGTTTTCCGTCTACTTATAAGGTTAAAAAAACAAGAGAAGAATTTTATCTTCTCATCATAAATTGATGGCTTTTTATTTGTTGTTTATTTCTTCTTGATGTTCCCTTTAACATTCACTCTGAGTTCAGAATGTGCCATGGACACTGAAAGGAAAATACTGATGACATTGGGTATTTGTTTCATTGCTGTACCTAGAAAGTATTAGAGTATGTAATTTTTCTCTTAATTGCATTTTTTCTTTTAAAAAAAAACCCCCACTTCTTGAATCACTGATGTTTGGAAGACTTGTGGATAATACAAAAGAATGTCATTCAATTCATGGTTGCAGACATGTGACTGGCTAGGTCTTGTGGAAATGTATTTGACTGAGACCAAAAGATCCTGGTGGGAAACTCAGTTCAAATTTAGGATCTGTGTGTCACTAAATAACTTTACTTTGTGAAGGCTATTTTCTGACTGTAATATCTTTCATGTAGTACATAGTAATTGCTTACTTACAGAGTACTGCAATCATAGCTGAAGGATAACTTCCTTAAGAGATCAGTAACTTTGAGTAGTGCAACCCTTGGAATATGTTATAGTGGGTGATACAAAACAAGAACTGTTTAACTGTGAAATTTTTCTTGTTTTTGTCCTTGAATTTACATTTTGTTTTTGTACATGTAATGCATCTCCTATGAGTAGTTTAAGTCTTGATAGACTTTTATATTACAGATTTTGCTTTTCTGGTTGAAAGTGAGAGAACTTGCTCATTAGAGTAAGTGCTTTAGAAGAAAGAGTAGAAAGATTCATATTAAAATTCCCATTAGGGGGCACTATTATCAAACTTAGGAGAACTGGAGACTAATTTGTTTTCTCAGACATGCAACCCAAGGCTTGCTAAAAGGGAAAAGTATTTTCATCTGATAAGAAGCAGATACTGTTTTATACAACTGAATTTCTTAAATACGTTATAAAGTGCTCTGAATTAAATACAGATCCAATAACTCACTGTCTTGTTTTTCAACAGACTAAATCAATTTAATATTGCAGGTGATATAAGAAACTTACTTTATTCTGTATCAGAGCCAAATCCCTAATTTTCATAGTTCGAATGGACAAATTTTTTATTTTACTATAAGTAACAAAATATGACCCTTGGCCTTCAAAATAAGTTAACTTTTATAAACAAAACATGAATACTTACTGTACTACTAAAATGAAGTTTGGGGGACGAAGTGATGGCTAACAAACTAATTGTATTAGCCTGTGCAACATGAATTACTAAAATCATTTGTACATTAAAGTGAGACACGCAGAATTTTTAGCTTTTTGTTCATTTTCATGTAGTTTAAATGTTTTTATTTTTTTAATTTGGTGTTAGAGTAAGAAATGCTGTATACATAAATATATACACAATTATTTTATCATTAAGCTTCCGAAAAGAAAACAGCGATATAGAATTTAGACCTTTCAAAGGCTGAACTATGAATCTGCAAAGTCAGATTAAAATAAAATGTGCTCATGGTAATTTCTTCACAGCATAGGTATTTTTTTTTAACCACTGGGGTTGAGAGAGTGTCTTTGCATTGTGATGTTATTTGCAATATTTTCTACATACATAAACCATATTTGTGTTGAAGAAAACCTCTGTTTTAATGCCCTGTTTCCTGAAGTCTTTCACCTTCCTTCTTTTAGCTTGACTGCAGCCTGCACTCAGGGCAAAACAGCTTGCAACCTTGTTTTGGCTTTATATTGCTTTTGAGTGCAGGGAAGAGTTGAAGGAGGGTAGAAAAAGCATCTCGTATTTTTCTTTTAAACAGATGGAAACAGTTTGTAAAAAGACATCATGTTTACTTACTTCGTATTAACTTCTATCTGCATGACTAGTTGGAGATCACTGTGATCTGTTAGATCCTTTTTAAAATCCTGGGTTTTTTTGGTTTGATTTTTTTATTTTTAGAAAAGTACCTTTCTAAATACTATACGTAGTCCATATAGACAGTTTTATAGAGTGTGTTTTGAAACTCAGTGGATAAGTAGTTTTGTGACGGGAAATCACTAAAGTATGATAAAAGGCATCATGTAGCTCAGAAAAAAATATTTCTCAACAATTCATCTCATCATTTATTCACCAAATTACATTGAGTGGGTAGTGGAAAAGATACAAAGATATGAAATCCTGGTTACAGTTCAGAAGGATTTTAAGTGAAAGAGACAAGTGTGCAAATGAATTGGGAAACAAAATTGATGTAAAATTTACAGTGAAGAAGGAAAAGAAATACTTGAAACGTCCAGATATGAGCTATTAATTCTTTTTCAGGGATGATTTCAAGGTGGTTTGATTTGTAGGGGAATGTCAGTTGCACTTTTTAAAAGAAGGTTATATCTTGTGAGTTTGTTATGTCACATTTTGAACCCTGATAGAAATCCAGGCATCTCTAGAAATCAAAAAAAAATTCATTACATTTATATTATATATGTAATTATATATAATATTTATTATATTCTATTTGTATATATTATATTTAGATTCAACTTGACCTCTTTATATAGCAGTAATTATGTTCTTGATAATACTTTGCAGATTCTGTTGCTGCTTTTTGTAAACAGATAGGTTGTTTTTGAAGTCCAGATTTTTGATATACTGTGTAATAATCTCCTACCATGTTTATAGAAACTTGGGGCTCATGTTCCATTTAGCTCTATTTAAAGCATTTAGTAAACATTTGACAAAATATTTATAATGTATTTCATTTTAAGCGAAACATTGTATAGGCAGGAAACTAGAAAAGCCTGTAAACCAATTAAAATTCTCCTGGGTATTGATCTCTTTGTTGTTATTAGTGGTAGTATTTTGAAAATGTTAAATCAGTCACATTGAGTGATTTATTGAACCCTCACTTACTTTGTTTCATTAAAGTGATTGGAATATGAGAAGTAAAATTCAAATGTAAAGCTTCAACCCCCAATAATTTTCTACCTTTTTGTTCTTTTAGCTCAGAAAATTTTATGAGTAACTCTTGCTTCATCTTAAAAGCTAGAAAAGTGCTTTTGTGTTTAGTATATTTTAAATTTTAGGTCTTATTTTTTTTTTCTTTGATATGAATTGAGAAATTCTTGTGTATGGAAGGGTATATTATTGAAAATGTGGTCAAGGTAAAGATTTTTCCGCTTAAAGAAATTAAAGCGCTTTACACTATGCCCTCCCTTGGTCCCTAAAGCGTAAGTGCTATGGTTTGGAAAGAAGCCAAGTAAAACCTGTTCAAATTTTGTGCAGACTTAAAGTAATACTTTAAGATTTGAAAATTACAGGTGGATACAGTACTTAAATAGTATTTAAAATTCCTAACTTTCCCAAGTCTAAAAATGTAATCCTTAAATTACCATGCTCACTAGTTTAAATTTTAATTAAATAAAAATTGTCTTACTTTTGAACCACAACTTTAAAAATAGGTATTTGCATTTATTACTAAACATTTAGGAAATAACCATTAAAAAGGAGCTTTTTTTTTTTTTTTTTTGACACTAAACGAAATGTCAGAAAGCCACAGTTCCAGTATGTAATCAAAGGTCATTGCTGTTTGTTTTTTTCCAGAATTTCTTTTAATCCAGCATACTTCCTACCTTGCCCAGGAAAAATGCTGCCTAGTTTCTTTTTCTCAATTAAATATTTTACCTAATTGGTGTGCTTTATAAATTCATAGATTGTAATTAGACTTGCTGTTTCGGTGCTAAGTTTTCCAAACTGTTATCAAAAGAGTAATATCTTAGTCATAGTGATGTGTTTTGTTTTTGTATTTATCTCTCGAGCTAAATTTCATGGCTTCATATCCATTGGAGATTACTTTGTGGCTTGCCTGTTACCAGTTTCACAGTGGTATTTTCATACCTTTATCTTTCTTCTACTGTGAGGATTATTTGCTGATTTTTTTAAACGATTTTTACTTACTATAATGTAGATGCTTTCTGATACATTTGAAAATAAAGACAGTACTTATTCTAACTTAAGTAGCAATGTAATGTTCAAACGCAAGCCTGTATCTCCTTTTCCTCACCCCCTATGCATAATCACATGTGTTTTCCCTAACATTGACCCTGCAGACATTCTGATATACAGGCAACAATCTTTTTTTTTGATTATTTGGTAAGAAGACCAGGAAGTTATTTCAGTGGTCTTTGCAGGAATGTATCTGTTTTTGTAGACTTGGATAGATGATCTTCTAGGGAGTTCTTGGTGACAGTTTGCTAGCCCCACAGCCAGCAGCTGTGTGACTCTGAGGCCAGCAGCACCGGAGTCCTGGTTAGGGCATGTTGCACGTCAGCGTGCTGTTAACCCCTGGGACAGCAGTGGCACCTGCAACACCTGCCTCACAAGTGCCACTTGCCCTTCAGCAACTGTGGGTTCCAGTCTTGTCTGTCTGCTCCCGCTTTCCCTTCCTGCTCTGGCTCTTCTTTCTTTATTTCTTTGTTATTCATTCATTCACAGGTCAGTATTTCCCTGGGAACCCTGCCATGCATTTGTGCTGGCCATTGCATACCTTTCTTTCCTGTGGATGGTTCCTGAGGTGTTCATTATTTAAAATTCACAGCTGTTTTTAAGAAGAATATTTGAATTGTAGTGAGATTTCCTAGTACAGTATGTTAGTGAGATCGGTGGGAATAACATTACTATTTAGGGAAAGTGCTTAGAAACTATTTTTGTGTCATTGGAGAATAGCTTGGGTTTACAAAGATCTCTCTGCCAATCTAAACACCTCCCGTTTGTAGTGCTTCTCTTGGTCTGTAAAATTTTGTCTCCACAATTTATAAATTCATTTTTTTCCATTTAGAAATTTTACTTTTCATCTCAGTTGCTTTAAAGTTTAAAGTTTCCCAGTAAATCTATGAGTTAAGAAAATGACTATGGATAATGTATATTATTTCTTAATATATGACGTACTTAATTTTAGAACGTCTCCTTTTCTTGGCACCCCCATTATTGTTCCCAACCTGAAAACATAAACATTAAAAGATTCAGTACCATATGAGAGTGAAATTTCACATGAAGAGTGATGAGACAATATCTTAAGGGGTATTGGCCATTTTCTCTAGTGATAAAATGAGGAGTTTATGTCAAAATAAGATCACTGTGAACCATAGCTGAGTCACCATGCTCCTTTGAGGTATTTGCTATTGACTGGGTTTCTGATGCTTTGTCAGAATTTGCCAGGTATGTCTCTCTTTCTTTCCTGATTTTCTCCTTATCCCAATAGCAGCCTTAATAAAAAACAAACAAACAAACAAACAAACCAATTCCACACGTATGACAAATACATGTGAACACATATTCTTGTCGATCTTAGTGGAGAAACTTCCTGGAATCATTCTAAAAGAGATCTTGCAAATTTTGTGAAAGGCATCAAGGGGAAGGAAATGTAGATGAAGTTCACCCAGAGTTCTGCCATACTGCTGTTAAAATCGCAGGTCACGTTTGCACAGTGGTTCACAGCTGAAGCCCAAGGGGCCGAGCTTAATATTAGTGAAAAATCCAGAACTAGAAACCCCATGTGCCTGTACAGTATGTAATCCAGCACAGTTTAGGAAGACTCAGTTTTCCCAGCCTTTTGTCAAAACTCTCTGCGAGTGATTGGTGCCAACAGGTGTGATTTACAGGCCTGGTGCATTTAATTAAAAGACACTTCTTGGTGTTACTGTCATTTACTATCAACATTGCTGGAATCCAGTGATTGTTGAATTTCATACTATAAAAATTTGCTGTAATTTTTGTTGCACTAGCTATTTAATACAAATAAAGGACAATAAGGGCAATTCTTACTTTTAAGTCAACAGAGTAGTGGTCATTGATTATATATGGATAGCTCAGATACTCTGAATTCATCTAAATGCTGAAAGCGCAGCTTCTAGTATATTGCTACACAGAATGGAAAACCTAATTTAAAGTATAGATCTGGGTAGGTTAAGGGAGGAAATGTATGTGTTTATTAAATGCCACTGAATATGATTACATACAATAGTTTGAATAGATGGTTTAATTTAACTTAGGAAATCAGCATCTGATTGATAACACAGGAAGACTTTCTAGAATGCATTGCTCTGCAGATGACTTAAGCAGACAATACTGATAAAGCCTGTCATGTGAATTCTTTTCTTTACTGAGTACACAGTATGGTTAAATGGTATGTTGTGCAATGCTTCCAATCTGCTGTGACTGCCATCTGCTCAAGCAGAGCGAGAGAGCAGAGAACATGAAAAGGAAATGGATGGGTTAGTTGTAAGGAATCTGTGTGAACACTGGGTGCCACTCATGAAACACGGAGCAGTTAGTGATTTTCCTTTGTAACGAGTAGAACTAGCATTGTGTCTGTCTACCAGGGGTGTGTGACATTGCAGCTCTCACAATTCACATTTTGGACATCATTATACCTATTTATGTTTGAGGCACCTTAGGAAATGCAGGGACAGTTACCAGAATTATTTCACTCTTATACTCTCTTTTTATTTTTTTTTTTATACATACTCTTTTTTGCTGCTTTAGTATTTGGCATCAGTGTTGAGGTAGATTTAATAATCCTAGTCTTCTTACTTTACCTAAATGGAATCTTTTGGGGGAACAAATTATGCTATAAAACTAGTTTACCAGAGACATTTAAGTACTTTATAAATAGGTTTTAAGACTTATAAATGGGAAAATTGCTTTAAAATCTTACAAGTTGTAATCAACCAGGAACCATATGAATGATGGGGAAATTGTGTATGGGTAAGAGGAATTGACTGGTGAAATTTAACCTATCTATACCTTTGTCAGAAAAAATCTCTTATTTTCTTATTTGAATCTGAGGCTTATAACTTGTAAAACTGATGTGTGTGTGCGTGTGTGTGCATGCATATCACTACCTTTTTGATTTAAACAGGAGAGCTCTTATAAAACTGTGCTAACCATGAGTCATCTGGTACCTCCTTAAGAATTAACATAACCTTATATAGATGACTAATAATACAAAGCCACCATGGTTTCTGTGGTTTTACCAACCATGACTCCATTTCTAAAATATTTCAAATGAGACCTGCTCCCTCTTTGTAAATTTTTTTGGGACAAAGAGTTGTCTTATCAAAAAAACTGCAGTAACTTAAGCAGATCCATAACTGGGGGGAATTAATAACAGAAAGTTTTTGTTGACACCAGGAAGTAGATTAAATAGTGCAATTGTGGTAATGAGTACCATATATGATAAGCCTGAGCCACCTGGGTTTTATTAGGCTGCTTGATACTTTGATCACAATATTATTTCAAGACTTGTCTATTTAAATTGCTAGGGTTTCTTGTCATCTTTGTTATTTAGACCATAATTTCTTTCACTGCAAAGCGATTTTTTTAAAAGAAAGACTGCATCCAAACTTAAGTTCTAGAGAGGTGCAAGTTCAGCAAATAAGAGAACGTAGAATGAGAGAACGTGAATATAAAATTAAAAGCTTGAAAATGAGGCAGTTGAATATCAGATTCATCTGACTTTGCATCTCTAGTTTTTTTGCTTGGATCATAATTTCACTTTTATTTATCGTATGGCAATGGGGTACTATAAGGCTGTTTGATATAATTCAATTAGTTACTGCTTGATATAAATATATGCTTTGAAAATATATATTTCATGTTTTGAGAATGTAGTGTTCTTACTGGATTCCCTTCAGCTGGTTATAAGTGCTTTGATGAACATCTTTGAGAATTTATGGAAAGATATTTGACTACTTCACCCGTAATGAATTAAGCTAATCACAGAATTTAATTTTTTATAAATTGTCTCACTTTGTCTTTGAACTTGAAATTCTAAGCTTTAGTTAACCCATTAATGTAAATGAAGGAAACTTACACATAAAAGTCATCACTTTTCTTTTGCTAATTTCTTTATTATAAAAATAGTCTTTCACAAGTATTTAATACTATCTTTTATCTTTTTAAGCAGATGCTGTGACTTGGGAAAATAATTATTTTCACTAATAAGAGGCAAACAGGGAAGATTTAATGACCAGATATTGTTGTTTTCCATATACTATTAGTATTCATTAGACACTGTCTTGAGAACTTACATGTAAAATGCTTTGTGCATTTATTCCTAATTTCCACTGTTCTGATTTTTGAGTACTTTGTAATTTGTCTTGAAATTTCTGTGTCCCATTGTAACTTTTAAGCCTGGTTAAGGCTCATAAGATATAATGACCTTTTAATATATCTGATTTGCCTTTGGTAGTGAATGGAGTGTATGGAAGTGACAAACCAGCACCCTTCTTGTTTTCCTTTATAAGACAAAGGAGAAAGTGTTAAATATGGAAAAAATTTGAACATTGGAAAGATTGCTTACCAAGACTTTGTAACGTTCTTATTTTTGGAAAGAAGGGTAGTATTTTAAGTCTTAGAGAGATATGTGACTCATTGATCCAGGAAAGATGAACTCATAGGAAAGGCAAAGGATAGATTTAGGAACAAGCCTATGATGTAAGCTTAGAAAAATGAGATCCATCAGTTAGAGCAAAGATCCATTCGTTTGGGGGAATGATCTGAAGTAATAATAGCATGAGTTATAGAAGACTTTGAATACTTGAAAAAGAAGCTGTGACTTGAAGAAGTTGTGAGTTAGTCATTCTGAGTTCCTCAGTACAACTGTGATAGTATAAACTCAATATTTTTTGGCTAGAGGCATGAGAAACAAATAGATATTGAATGAAATTCATTTTGAATGTAATAAAGGCAGAAAGAAACCATAAGAATGAAAGGGTGAATACTAGAGTAAGAGATGAAAGAAATGATAAAGATTGACTTCAAGGGTATATATACACATCGTGAGGGTTTAACTTTATGTAGCAATTAACTAGTATCTGATTTCTAGAAGAATCAAATCCCTGCTTTTCATCTCTTTTCCTTTTAAATAGTTTGTTTAAAAAAACAAAACGCCAGTTCTGTGATAATGGTATGTATGACAGAGCAGATGGACTCAGCAAATGTAAGCTGTTGATAACCAGCAGGGGGATTCCTGCACTTTGATAACAATACCAACTTGACTAAAATATTAAATAAGATTTTCCAATTCAGAGAACAGTTTGGAAGCATTTTGAAGACACATATATAATACTATTTGGAATAGTCAGTATGTGCTATAGTATATCTGATACCTTTAGGTCTTTTTTAAGGAGAGAGGATTAAATTTCATTATGAAGTTCCAAAGGATATAACTAAGATGTACTAAAAGTGGAAATCAACTAACCAACAGAGTAGTCCATTCATGGGATGGACATCTGTACCTTGTCTTAACGATAGTTTTCTAATTTTGTTGGATTCACTCATTTTACAGAAATTTCCCTAGTGCTATCTCAGGAACTTTGCCAAATATTGAGGGGTAACATAATGAGCATATGAAAGAGAGAGGCATTAGAAGTTAGTCCAATAAAATAAGTTGTGTTAAGTACTGTGGAAGAAGTAAACAGATACTTTAAGGAGTAGTACCTCACCTTAAACAGGTTCCTTCCGAGAATCCCTGATACTGAGGTACATACAGTTGAAAGATGATGCGTTTTGGAGGAAGTGAAGGACAAGGAGCTGAGTGTGAAGAACCAGGAGTGGAGGAAGACTAAGTGCAAAGGCCATTCTTGAGGTAGGCAGTGAGCTTGACTTTTTTAGTAATGACTCTCAGAGAGCTATTCTGACTGAGTAAACCTTGCTGAGTGAGAAACAAGTGCCTATGTCATCCTGTGCTTTGTAGGAGTTTGGTATTTATTCTTAAAGCAGCAAGAGGCTAGTGAACTCTGAGTACTTTTAAGTTATCTAATTAAGTTGATGTTCTTTATCTGGGACTTAATCTGGGACTTTTCTTGGTGTTGCGTTCGAAATCTTTGTGGAAATTCAGCTTGTTCATTCTTTGTTGAGGGGGTTTGTTCCAAGAAAGTTTTACCCATGGCTAGGTAATAGCTTTCATTAGCTAGTTTTTCTAGAATCTTCATTTTTTTAATTAACGTTTTTTATTTTGCAATAATTTTAGATGTACTTAAAAGTTGTAAAGTTTGAGTTCCCTAATAGCACTCAACCAGGCCTCCTTCTAGTGTTATCTTACATTCCTGTGGTCCATTAGTCTAAGAAACCGGTATTGCTGAATTACTGTTGACTGATCTCTAACTTTATCCATTTTCATCATAAATGTTGTAATCCACGAGGACCACATGGCATTTATTGTCCTGTCTTTGGTTTGTGACTTCCTCAGTCTTTCTCCCTTTTGCACGTTCTGGTTAGTTTTGAGTAGTGCTGGTTAAGTATTTTGTAGAATGTCCTCAATTAATGTGAAGATGACTTTTGCTGAGTATTTTTTTCTTTAAACTAGAGGTGTAGGTTTTGAGGGAAATTTAAACCCAGAGCAGTTACGTGCCCTTACTACATTCTGTTGGAGACTAGATTGACACCATTCACATGATGCTAACTCTGGTCACTTGGGTAAGGCGTGTTTGATGTCCTTCTGAATTTCCACACTATCTTGGAAGTCTTTACAACTTCTGGAAACATTTAGACATAAGTGTTTTGGTTGAAAAATTAGAGTTCCTCTGTTGGAAGAAACTTGAATAACTTTCCCCCTTATACTGCCTTATAATTTGATATCTAAGCAACATGGGTAAATGTTAGGTGCTATGTATCTTAATATGTAACTTCTCACAGATTAGATGAAATCTTTGTTTTACTTATGTACTATAGCACCTTGGAATACTATTGGGTACTCTACATCTATGCAGGTGGGTAAGTATATCCATCTCTGATGGAATTTGAATTGGATGTTGGAAAACAGTTACAATAGCTCAGGACTACTTAATAGCAATTAGCATTTCCATGTTTGATGTTACAGATTGTTATTGGCATAGTTTGATTCCACCGCTGAGTATCTTTCATACAAAAGAACTGAACTTTTACATTTGGGGTAAATAAAACTGACACTCATAGAGTATGCTACCAATGTGAGAAACACACATTGGCACACAATCTTGAAGTTATTTAAGGGATGATGAGAAAATGTTTGAAATAATTTGCTTAGAAATTTGCTTAGCCCTTGGTGTTTTCTTCTGGAAGTATGGAACACTTCAGTTTTAAACACTTAAAAAGTTTTTTTAAAAAGGAAAAAAATCTATTTCCTATACATTCCATTGATTTCCCTTTCATGTATTTTCTAAACATTCACTTGATTATTCACTACAAGGATCTCTTCATATTTGTTACCTTTTCCGTGTATGGAATAAAATAGCAAGTATACCTCAAGATTTTACTATCAGTAAGATAGATATTTATTTTTACTAGCGTCTAGTAAGGACATTACAATATAAAAATTTCTTTTTCCTCTGTCATTTTAACTGGCACCATCACTGATAAATAAAAGGCTTCAAAGTTAACAAGGGCAGGTAGTAATCTTTTCGTGTTGTCATTGTTTATCATCATTGTTATTGTACTCTAAATGATAATGTCGCATCTCCAGTTGTAATTGCTGAGTAACATTTATTCATCACTTCTCATGTGCCTAAAACAGTGCTATGAAATTAGCGTGCATTTATTTGATCCTGTCGATACTTTGTACAGTAAGTGCTAGTGTTGTTCCTATTGTGCTGATGTCTACAGAAATCAAGAACTACTACTTGTAAGGGTTGAATCAGTATGCAAAATCTGCACTGTGAAACATCTCATAAGAAACCTTTTTTTGTGTGTTTTGTCAGGAGGTAGAAACAAAGTCCACCCAAAAGTTAAAAGGAAATATTTAGTTTGTAGTTTCTTGAGCCTTACAACCCCTAGAGCTATTTGTAAAGTTTTTGGTAGTCTGTTGTAGTACCCAGTGTGAATGTCTGTAACATTCTCCTCAGCCCCACCTCAAGTTAATCAGTCATCAAAAATCACATTGATTTCTGGTCAATAGTTAGTTGCACATGAATGAATGATTAAATAATTCTGATGACTAGTTTATATTTATTCATTCATTCTTGAGTCTCTACTATTCTGGACACTTTCCAAGGAATGATAAAAGATACATACTACTAAGATAAATTTCAGGGGGTATGTGAAATAGGTTCCTGCCATTTCAACTAGGTGTGGAGGTGAGACTTAAATAGGGAAGATTAAAATAATGATAAAGAAATGGCACACGATTATGATCAAATGACTAGTATAGGACATGATTTTATAGTAGGAAGTCCCTTGAGCAGTAGGTTGAACTGCTCAACCAACTGTGGCATTGGAGTGCTGTCTTAAAGATAGGTCATCTCCCTTCTCTCTGCATATCTTGATGTTACACCTGTCCTCCCATCTGCTAACCAGATTATCAGTCACTTGTTTCCTACCCCAAATGAAACCTGCCTTGTTCCTGGACAATGTGTTCTGTTCTTGCTAATTCAATCTTGATACTTCGGAGCTCAGTTTAGATATTAATCCCAAACCCCACGTACATATCCTAGAGGCAGGGATGTGCCTGTGTATTCTTACAGGCATGTGTTTATTCCTAATAGTTTATTCCTAATAGTTTCTCATTAAACTTTATATTTTAAACTGTTAATTTAAAGTAATTTTAGATTTCTATAAGCCATCAAGAGCTCTTGTGTAAGTTTCAACAAGCTTACCTTCATATTAGACTCTCATACAGCCATGGTATATTTGTCAAAACTAGAATTAGCATAATGCCATTAACTAAAATACAGATTTACTTAGATTAACTCCAGTTTCTCAACTCTTGTTCTTTTTCTAAGAACATAGATTCTTGGAAGTATACTGCATCTGATTGCAGGATTCCATTTGAGGGGAAAGGAGTGGAGGGGTGAGAACAAAATGGAGAGGGAGCGCAGTGAGCTGTGGGGGCAGACAACTGGTGCTTTGATGGAGGGCACACTATGTAATAACACACTGGACACGTTCCTACCCTTAAAATACAAGTGATTATGTAAATCATTACCTCAGATTAAAAAAACTCAAAAAATTAACTATTTAATTTCCTTTTTGAAAAGGAAACTTTTGATTAAAAAAATATTCCCTAACTTTAGCACATTATTGTGAAAGTGTTTTTTTCTTAGCTTTGAAGGAGAACTGATTAGAGTAAAGCAATTTAACAAAATAAATTTAGACCAGAAGTCTTATTTTATAATTAAAGATAGCTGGGCGAATGTTTTGAGCAGAACCTATATTTAGAAGGGTGGCCTTAACTTAGGAAAGCATATAATTTCTAAGTAAATTAGCAGTGATAGAAAAATCCATTCCCACTTCTCAAAAAAAAGGTGTTTAAAAGTACCAGTGTTATGTTTAACCTATCTTTTGCATTATAATTCTACTTTCTGAATCCCAAGCATTCTAAATGTAGCTTTTATATTGAATGCTGCTTTACTTATGGATGGCTTTCTGGTTTCTCTTGAAACTGTATAAATCTCTTCCCCCACTCCTACCCCTCTTCAATCTCCCCCCTCCCCCCCCAAGCAAATGTGGTTGTTCCACTAGAAGCCATTCTTGTTTTTGGCATTTAACTTTTTTGCTAACCAGGTAGCTATAAACATGGGCTCTTCTTTAAGAAGACCTTGCGGGTTTTAGGACATTAGTGATTGACTTTAATCTTTTGCTTCCACTGCTGTTGCCATCACCCCACAAATATTTCTCTCCTTTTTTCCCTAAGCCCTTAAACAGTTCTTTCTCCAGTGCCAGATTATTAATGCCTACTTAATGGTCAAACTACTGTCTTCTATTTCATTAGAAATGATACCTAATTATTTGTTATTGGTCTGCAGAGCTCTCCTTAAAAGACTGTCCTGTGTTCATTTAAAATATTTGACTTGGTAAATTGGTAAATTTAAGAAAAAAATCTGTTGAGCTTAGAGGAATCAAATGTGGAATGTTTTATCAATGACAAAAATTGATGGCAAATGGAATTGTGAAGTAAATTGTAAATCTGTGGGTTTTTTTTTAGTTCATAAAATGAGTTTGTTGATTTAGTGAATCTACACACACACTCACACAAATAAGTATATAAATATATGTGTATTTGTGTAAGTATGTGTAACATACATACACAAAACAGCTCAATCTCAGTTTTTTGTCAAGATGAGTGACTGATACTAATCTTGTACATATCACTAGAAGAGATCTTAAAGCAGTGAGATGTAGAGGTTGCCAACATTCAAAAAGGAGTTGACATGATTAGGATTTCTTAAAGTGAGGGAAAGAACTTGGTGCTGAGTTGAGGTTTTGAAATGGAGACTTGATTGCATGACTAAGGGTCTAGATAATGCAGAACATGGTTAAAGTTTATAGGGTTTTTTGGTTTTTTTTTTTGTTGTTTGTTTGTTTGTTTGTTTGTTTTCAGACTAGGTCTCACTGTTTTTGCCTGTGAAACTGCAGGCTCTCGTTGCCCGGGGTACCACAGACTCAAGCAATCCCCAGCCTCAGCTTCCCAGGTAGCTGGAATTACAGGCGCGTACCACCACGCCCAGCTATTTTTTTTGGAACTAGATCTCGCTACGGGCCCCAGGCGGTACTCGAACCGCGATCCCTAGCCCTGGCCGCTTCATAGGCTGAAGCTTACAGGCACGAGCCACCATACCCGCCCAAAGTTTGTAGTCTTTTAGCTTTGGTTTCCTCTTCTGTAAAACAGTTGATACCTACAGCATAGTGTATTTACATGCAACCTTTTTGTTCAAGAGTTTGCCCTTTCTCTGATTGACAATGGACAACTTAGCATACTTTTTCTATTACTACACTGTTCAGATTTGTTTTAAGAAATTATTAAACCATGGGAACGTAAGTTAATAGAGCTTTGGTGGTGGGAATGAAGAGAAGGGGTAGATATGAGAAATTTAATGCCTTGTGAGTAAAGGGGTAATTTGCATAATGAGTGACAGCCCGCTTGACTTAAGAGTTTATGAGGAGCTGGAAAATTGTGACTTAAACTCATTTAAAATGAAAAGTATATGGTTTACTTCTTTGAATAATCAGCCTTGTCAAATTTATTTATTTCAGATTGATCAACTTGTTGAAGGTATGGTTGACAACTGCTACAATAGTTATTTCGTATGTGAAATCCTAGCTCCTTAGGCGTCAGATTGATGGTGGCCCTCTGCTGTAGTAGTCAAGGCAGATGGACGTGGCCCTTAGGCAGATGTGCTGCATTTGAATTTGATCTGATCTTGAGATTGATAATACCATTTATCCTTTTGAGTTGTTCTGGGGATTAAGTAAGAATTCATGTAAATCATTAAGGCAGTGACTAATTCATAGTAAGCTCTTAGAGTGGTAAATACTGTTATTTTTCACCAAAGCACAATTTTGGGTTCATTATAAGCCTGGAGGCATATGAAATATATAGGGCCTATCTTTCATCATTACATAATTTAACTTAATCAATTGAGATTATGTTCATCAAATTTCAAGATCAAGCCTTATTGAATAGACTAATTTGCATTGTATAATACAAAGTAATCAGGGTAAGTTGAAATTTAGATTTTTAAACAGTGTGATATTTAATAGGAACAAATAAAGATTTAAACCCTGAGGGGAGAAACATAAACTATTAACTAGTTCAGTGTGAGTGGGAAGGGCTCAGCGAGGGGATTCTGGTAAAGGGGGTAAAAAAAAAAAGTTTGTAACTTAAGGCAGTAGAAGCCTCACTTAAAGGAATAGGAACAGAGGGGTTTGAGTACAGACGGAAAAGTTGCGATCCTTTGTGAAGTTCTTGTTTAATGAATAACCTCCCTGGTGAAAAGGATAAATTCGACTTTGTTCCCAGTCCTTAGGAAGATATTTACTGCATGAACTAGGTATCTCTGCCTTTTCTGTTTGACTGTATATACGACCTTTGGTATTTTTATTTCATATCTTTAAAAAAATTTTTTTTTTGATTTCTGTGTTTTTTTGGGACTTTTTGCACTGTTCTGCAGTCCTACTTTATTGCCTCTATAGTCACAGATTGAAGACTTAGTCATACAAGGAGTAATTATGTAAATATATAGTAGAAATTCAGTTTAATGGTAATAACAAGAGAAACTATTGTAAGTATTCTTAAATTCTAGACATTGAACACTTTTTTAGACAGAATTAATAAATTACTTCAAAAGCATATTATGTAGTTTTGGAATCTAATCATTGATGTAGGCAAGATATATGCTTATCTCTATTAAGTCTTAATCATTGCTTCTAAATATCAATTATACAGCTAGAAAACTTTGAATGGTGTCAGGAAAGAACCGTTTCCACATCTTTTGGGCAGGGGTTGTACATGAGGGGGCTAGCATTTCAAAACATTGTAAGCATCCTATTTAAAAAATTTTTTATTCAATATGAATGGTTTCCTATTGAATGAGTTATATGTTACATTCATAATTAATTTTGATGTTTATTTTTTCTCTTTAGCGGTAGGATCCCATTCAAGAGAGATATGTCCTTTTGCTGTGTCTTCCTCAGTTAGTGTTTCTTTGCTCTTTGGCATAGCCTGCTATTCCATGCTCATTTTATACTTTCTCTGACAAGGCTTTGGAATCATCCACTTCTCAGAGGAACCCTGTGTCCTCCAAGAAAGGAGTAGGAGGTAGAATCAAGATCTTGGCACTCATTGTATCCTTGACTGTTAGAGTGTCACTTCTCCTTTGCCTGTTTAAACTAACAGAAATAGGGAATGTGTATATTTAAATACACAGATAACATACAAGTAACATATTCTGTGCATCTCTGTTGAAAGCCACAAGTTCACACTGAAACTTCTAACTCCATTGCGCTGCCAGTTTTTCTTCCTTTTTTATATTTGAACTTCCCTCTCTGGCAATGAAAACTCTTTCTCATCTCAGTGTTTGCTTCTTTTGTTAATTTCTTTATCTTGTGACTAATCTAGCTCTACCATCACCCCTTTTCCTATGCAAACGTTTTCATCTTGTGCAGGCTTCTAAGTTCACATGCCATCCACATCCTCCATGCCCGTGATGCCCAGCACACCCTGTTAGGTTTTCAGTACCCTACGCCAGGCTACCCATTACACACAGGCTTGCTTTCCTTAGCCTTGCGCAGATGCTCTCTCTCCATCCTGGGCTTTTTTCCACTCTCTGGATTCCTTGTTTTGTCACTCTCTGTGTGGGGGTACCTTTCTTGCTGTGTTCAGACTCACTCTCTGCCTGTGTGATCTGTGACACTCTGCTCTGGGCCACTACACACCACTTGCCCTCTAAGCTGTGGCAGAAAAAACTGTGCTTACATGTAGTCACATGAATTTAGAAGGTTGTCCCTACTCTTTGAACCTCTGAATTAAATGAGATTTTCATTTAATTTTAAAGGCAGTGTGAACATGAGCATGGGATAGGAAATATAGAGAGAAACTTACTCCCTCACCCCATTGTTGCTTTGTTAGACTGTACCTTTTTGAGTTATTTTTAACCCTTGTTTCCTTTGAGGGATGTCTGCATCTCATAGTATCTCTAGCTCAACAGAACATAATTTAGTTTTATGCCAACTCTCTGTGGGAGAGATTATAGAACTTCTTCTCATGGATAATTTGCATGTAAGTCAAATACTTCAATGTACAAAAAAACAAAACCATGGAAACTAAAAGAAAACATGACTGAATATTTAACATGCAATCTCAGATTGGGAAGACCTTTCTCTGTGTGACATAGAGACCAGAAGGCATGGAAAACTTTGATAAGTCAAAAGATAAAAACCCATCTGTATGGCAAAGTAAAAGAAAATGTTTGCAGTTTCTCACTGACAAAAGCCCAATTTCTTAATTAAATGTAAATTGATTTTATTTATCAAATGGGTGAAGAAAAACTAGTAAACAAAGGTGGCTCACCTGTCTCAAAGGAAAAGATAGAGTACTTAAGTGTCCAAAGCAAGATATTGTACCGTATTCAATAATGAAAGAAGTGAAATCTTAAAATTACAACAGAACACCAATTTTCACCCTTCATATTTGTAAAGATTAAGAAGCTTATAGCACATTGAAGAAATATTTGACAATGTCAAAAATGGAACCATTTGGTTACAGTTCTTTGCTATTTCATTTGTAATATTTATTCTATTGTCTCCTCATATCTATATGAAGTGATGTACATAAAAGTACTTTTTATAGTAATATTTAATATCAAAAGCTTGATAAAACTTAATACCCACAAGTAGGAACATAATTAAAAATATATCCACTTAATGTGATATATAAAATTTTCATGTCTGAATAAAATTTTGAAAAACTTTGTGAAAATTGTGGAAAATATCCCAATTATTATTTTAGGTGTGTTAAAATTGGTGTTGATTCTTGCTTTTCTTGTAATTTTTCTTCTTGGGGAGCATGGCACGGGGGCGGGGAGGGAATTGGTGTTGAACTATGTGGATTTAATATTTTTGTAGGTGATAGACTACCTCTTACACATACCTAGATAAACACGAAGATTGGTGATATCTGTATAAGGTATAGGAGTTGAGAGGTAGACTTAACTGTTTAAACTCTTTTGTACCGACTGAATTTTTAAACATAGGTGTGTGTTACTTAGGAGAAATATAAAAATTGATCTTAATTTTATATTGATATACTTTGATGTTATTGCTTGGGGCCTGTTTCCTTAATAGGTTACTACTTACTATTTATGATCAGTGTATATGACTTTTGTTGTTGGTTGACCCTCATTTTGAACTTGTATGTTGGGGGGACAGGTTCATTAGATAAAACAAATTTTACATGAACCTTATCATGTGAAATTTAAATGCTACTGCAATGAACTGTTGGCACCCACAGATTTATCATTCTTACTTTCAATTTGGGGTCAGCATTGTGTAAGTCATTTCATGAATTAGCTAGCAGACTGCCCAATTCAGCACTCATTATCCACTTGTTGCAGCAGTGTCATTGTCATGTGGTTGATACCATTTGAAAAGTGTTTGTTTATTTGTGGAAAAAATGTCCATGAAAGTAGTCACCCATCACTGTTTGGAGGCTATTCTGTTAAACCATTATAGTCATGAACAAGCAATTACTAAAATATACTAATATCTGATTTAGTCATTAGATTAAAAATGTAGTTTCCCACTGTTTGAACACTTGCTATATTTTGGTTATGTTAGCTCTTTGCTTAAAACCAAATTTATTAATTTTACTTTCTAATATATTCTTGCATTATTGTTACTGAAATTTAACTGTTATTCAAGAGGCATAACATTTTTGTTTCAATTGTATGCTTTTCTGGAAATGCACTTTGAGAATTTAAAGATTTGGTCCTTAAATTTTCTCTCCAAATTACTTACTTTGGCAATAACTGCATTTTATTCCCAGGGAGTGGTAAGCAGAAAATATGGTTTTGATATAAAAATAATTTAAACTTTATGCCAGATAGAAGAACTTGGGATTTAGTAAGGTACAACAGTTGGTAAAATCTAGTTGAAGACCTGCTGTTCTCTAAGTAAAGTCTGTTAAATTTGATATTAAACTATTTTAATAATTTATGCTTTATTAAGCATATTATATGAACAGTATTGCTAAATAAATGTTTCAGTGCTATAATACAAGATGTAAATGGGAGTGACAGTAAAAGGGTTTTCAAACAGTTTAATATTTTCAGTGAGAATTAATGAACTACTTGACTGTTTTGTCAATCAGATTTCATTGAACCTTACTTGTGTCTGTATCTTTCTACACTGACCCCTAGAGTCTGTTCAGCTTGGTACAATCCAGTAAGTAGGAAAGGTGATGATGCCTGGGTAGGAATCCGAGGGAGGATTTCATAAGGAGGCTGTTAGTCCAGAAGGCAGAATCTTTTTACTCAGTGTGAAGCGGTGAGTATTGGCAAAATAGAATTTCATATTAGTGATTTCACCCGCTTTGAGAAAACCTCTGTTTCAAGAGGAATGATATAAAAAGTAACTGGGACTGTCCTACCTACCTTAGAATTAAAAGTGAAAATTTTATGCATGTTTCCTTTTTTTCATTAGCAGAACATTTCATTTGTAAGCTTCATATATAACTGGCTAGTTAGAGCTTCCTGGTCGTGGTGTTTTGAGGCAAAGTTTAAATGAATATGGTGTGGAAGACAGGGCATGAAAAACTATTTAGCATATGTTAAACAACCTGAAGAACAGATATTTGATAGTACATTTATTTCCAGTGCCCTTGGCATTTTAAGCACCCCCTCCACCAAAACAAAAAAAAAAGTCTTTAAGACCTGAAAGTGCATCAAAGCCAAAAGGTGGCATTGAATTGGATTCTGTTATCTGCACCGTTAGTTACATTTCATCTGAACTATAGTAATATATAGCATGGATGCTGTGTTATTTATAAACAGAAAGTGAAAATTGTTTTTACATTCCTTAGCTTTCGTTTAACCAACTTTACTCTCAGAAGTTGGCGTCAAACATAGCAGTGTAGTAAATGATTTGCACTAGGGTTGTTAAATGCCCATTTGATCCAAGAACACTGAGAAAAGTAAACAGAATTTACTTGAATGCGGGAAACAACAAAATATACCTGATGTAAATATTACTGTTGAATATATTGTCACTCACAGTACCTTCAGTATTGGGGAAAATCACTATGAATGTTGCCATGATAATGGGCTCAAATTACATTCACATTTTACTTGCTTATATCATAGCCTTTGATATGTTGAGAATAATGGGTTTCTGATTCACTTACTTAATTTAGTAAATATACTTAAAGCTTCTTCTACCTATTTTTACTTTTCTCTTTATTTAAAATGAATGCAGAGAGCAGAACTAATCTTTGAATATTTGCTGTATCTAATTATATTAGACATTTTTTCCACACACAGAGAATTATAGGAAAAGTAGGTTATAATTAGGTCCAATGTATATCAGCCTAGAAATGGTAGTTAGGATCAACGTAATGTTACAACAATCTGGAAGGATTAATAAATCCAGTATTCCCTTTCCTAGACTTAGAGATCTGCTATAGTAATGTTTCAGCAAGTTGCTGTAGCTCATTTAGAGCTTCTGGCATGATACTCCCTCCCCAGGACTTTCCCAACCAGTAGGAACAAAGAAGATAAGTAAACAAAGTAAAAAATAAAGAAGAGAGAAGGTGGTTTTTTACTTTACTTGTATTCATCCTTAATCTGATTTTTTTAGATTGCTGTATTTTCATTATCAGTAAGTTGACAACTATAGTTACTATTAGTGGTTCATCAGAATCTCCCTCAAGACCAAGTGGTAGGAAACAAAAGAAATGGGTGTGTGTGGGCAGTGTGGAGTCAGGGACTTGGGATTTGGTATCTTTTAAGAATTAAGTGCCACCGATTTTTAGTAATAATCATAAATGTAGAAATTATTTTGAGCAGGTATTAAATGACTTTAAATTTCTGCATTGAACATGCCCCTCAGCATGTCAGAACGCATGGATTTTATGACATAAGTTCATATACTTTAATTGGTTCTTTCACTTTACTTTGAATAGTTATTAAATATAGGAAATCTGACTTTTCAGTGTAATAGGACTTTTGGCTACATTTTGAGTTTTTAGAAACTGTATACATATAGTTTCCAGACTTTTTGATTTATATAATAAAGATGCATTGGTTTTAACACTGTGTGTTATTGATGAACTCATATCCAACTTATATTGTTTAACTCTTTCACATTATACTTGTTTTTTGGCTCCATCTGTACTTTGTTCTAAAAAATAAATGAAACCTTTTCCTGCATTCAGCTGATGGACATGTAGAATTTAAAGTCATTTAAACATATAATTTGAATCATTATTTCAAAACACATGAGGACAAGAAAAATTGTTTTCACTTGTGTCGATATATTTTAACAGCTTTATTGAGATACAGTTCCTGTACCATGCAGTTCACCTATTTAAAGTGTACAATTCAGTGGTTCTTTACATACTCACAAATTTTTGTAGCTATTGGTACAATCAATTTATAACTTTTCATCACCCCAGAAAGAAACCCTGAGCCTTTTAGCTGTTACCTCCTTAAACACCCCCCCCCCAACACACATACCCTAGCCTTATGGCAGATGCTAATTTACTTTTTATTTCTACAGATTTCCTTATTTTGTACATTTAATATGAATGAAATTCTATTGTATGGTCTTTGTGATTGATTGACGTCTTTCATTTAGCATAAT
>PVHY01019581.1:0-27114 GCA_004024945.1 Uropsilus gracilis | reverse complement strand
CCAGGGCTGGGCGGCGAGAAAGGCCTTACGAGGAGACAGGAGGGCCTGGGGCTTAGGACCCAGCCCATCCCCCTCCCCCTCCCTCCCTCCTGCCGGATCTGTCTTCCCCTCCATGGAGCCAGAGAGCCATGATCACTGGGGACCCTCCTGTGACCGCTGCTTCAGGACACCATCACCTTGTCGACGCCTCCATTCTCTGACCAAGGTCCTCAGGCAGAGGAGCCGTCCATTGACCACTGTCCACTCAGTGGACACCTGTCGTTGTGCGCTGGTCGCAGGGGAGGTGTCCACCCGCCCAAGGGTGGGATTCCCTTCCTGCTCCCGTGTGGAATGTAAAAGCAGGTGAAAAAATAAAGCTTCGAATGGAAGACACCTCTTGTCTCCCCAGCCCCCTCTAGCGCACTTAAGAAGTAAGCAAGAGTCTACGGCCATACCACCCTGAACGCGCCCGATCTCGTCTGATCTCGGAAGAAGTAAGCAAGATCTCGTCTCTCCCCTGTCACACAGCTTCCTGACCTCTGCAGAAGGTCCCAAGAGACACAGGACCTATTGGCGAGGACCGTTGTCCCCACAGGTAAATCCTCCTGTCACCGGGCACCCCCGCATCCTCCCTGCTGCGTGTCACGGACACTTTGCTCCTTCCTCGTGACGTCATTGTGACACTTGCCGGCTGGGGCATAGAAGGGGCTTCGCAGCTTCCTTAAAGTTCAACCTAAGCATGCTCCCCCCAACCCCCATTCCGTACGCTAGCCTCACAAGTCACTTTCAGTCTCTTCCGACTCAATTTCTTCATCTCACGCACAGCTCCTGACACTCAGGGCCGAGCCATTCTAGAGACGGCTTCTGTCACTCTCGCCGTGTACCTGGGCAAACCCTGCCATTTCCAGCTGCCTCGAGAGGGGGCGGACAAATCCCCTCACTCGCTCAGAATCTTGAGCTCAGTCTGAGGAACCCAGGTTTGCGTGGTGCTCCCTTGATCCGTGGGACCACCGCGCGCTCCTCTGTGTTCCTCTGGAGGACAATGTGATTCACGAGCTTTCTCTTTCCCCTTTTGGGGTTTCCGTGGGGTACCCTTTTGTTCGAGCAGCAAATAAAATCCGTTTTTAAAGAAGTTGCTCAGAACCACCACCCTCGCCCAATGGACTCGGGGGCAGAGTGGAACGAAGCAGGACCTGGACTTGTGTCCAAGTTGGGGGCAGCTGAAGACGCCCCGCGAAGGTGGCATTTGCCGTGTTGGGCACAAGAGAGGAACGGGTCTCACGGCCCAGCAAAACGAGGCAGTGTCAGCAAACGCCAGCTTTAGGGTCAGGGAACTGCGTGCCTGGGAAGTAGGGAATTTCCTGAAAGTTCTAAGGCAGAGTCTTGGGAAGAGACAGACTGAACGAAGCAGGATCCGCATCCGGGAGAAACTGAATCTCAGGCGCAAAAGCGTAGGTCCCTGGCGGAAGATTCGATCTTCAGCAGCACGAAAGCCAACGACACAGGCCTGGTTTCTGAAAGGGGAGCTTCCTACTACCCTAGGAAGTCCAGGTGAGAGCCACATCAGGTCACCATGGACTTGCTCACAGCTCTCCATCCTGGGGTGATCAGCTCTGCCGCCAAGTCTCGCCCAGAGCCACACAGCCAGCAAGGGGCGAACTGAGAAACGCACCCCCGTTGCCCCTCTCTGTGCAAGGCCCTTCCCACACTGCCCACACCCAAGAGAGTTCTGGGCCTCCACTGGACAGCAGTTGGTTTCCTAGGTGCTCGGTGGAGAGGAGGCGCTCATCTCCTCTGCGCTGGGTTCCTGCCCACGTCCTCAGGAACAGACTGTGTGTGTCTTTTTGGTGCCAGTTCATGTGGGGAGCGGGATGGCCCTTTCTCTCTCGCTGGGCACCCTGGGGAAGTCTTCACAGCAACCTTAACATCCTGGCCACATGGTACCAAAACCACAGGTCCGCTCAGGCCAAATCCAGCAGAAAAGGAGTTTTCTGTTTCTCTGCAGGCCGAGGCTAGAAGGAACAACCATCAGCAGCCGTAAGCTTGTGAGAGCGCTGTTCCCTTTCTGTTCTGCCCCGTTCACTCTTCGCAGCCGCCAGGAGGCGGAGAGCAGGGTGTTCTGTCACCACCTGTCCCCTGACAGCTCTCCCTGGTTCATCTGCAGCACACCAGACCTTCCCTTCAGTGGTATCTATTTAAAAATGTCTTCCCAACAAGAACCCAAGGCCGAGACAGGGAACAGGTCTGTCTGGTTAGGACTTTCTCCCGGGGACCCAACTTTGATCAAGCTCAGGGAGGCTATGCTGTGCGAGCGAGCGAGGCTGACCTGGATATTGTGAATGACGTAAGGGATGCGTTTCCAGGGAAATGTGCCTGATGAGATCATCGTCAGAGAGAAGAGACCCAGGAGCGGAATTCAGAAGAAACGAGAAACGTGACTCAGTTAGCAGCGTGAAGAGAAAAATGCTGAGACACCATCCGACTGTTGTCAAATATGCCAAGACGCAACCTATCATGACCAAGCCTGTTGGCTTCCACGTGTGCACAGGATCACGTACTCCCACACGCCTTTGCGGAAAGTCATGTAAGAAGCTGCCGATAGAGTGAGTACATGTGTCCTTAGGGCTCTGCGCTCCCTGTATCTCTCCTTACCGTCACAGAGCACAAAGTGACTTCTCCGAACACTATTGGTGGTGGCACGGATTATACCAGCAGACGGTCACAATTGCCACCATTAGAGAACTAGTTAAACCACTAATCATCATTCAGGCAATGGGAATTTTTGCAGCTGTGAATATGGATAAAGATGTCCTTTATACATTCATGTGAACAGCTTTCCAAGAGGAAAACTTGAGAAAAAGTAAAATAAGAAGCAGAGTATGCTGGGACTTGTGTTTTTAAAAATGGGAAGCAAATAGGCCAGGGTATTGGTTATAGATGCACACGTAGCCCCAAGAGTATGTAAGAAACTACTGTGTTGTGTCTGACACCCCAAAAATTTTGAAATAGAACCACCATGTGGTCCAGCAGTTCCACTTCTAGTAATACAATTACCCAAAGGCAGGCCGGGCACGGTGGCTCATGCCTATAACCTTCAGCCTAGGAAGTGGCCAGGGCTAGGGATCGCGGTTCGAGTCCCGCCTGGGGCCCGTAGCGAGACCTAGTCCCCAAAAAATAGCTGGGTGTGGTGGCGCGCGCCTGTCATCCCAGCTACCTGGGAGGCTGAGGCTGGGGATGGCTTGAGTCTGTGGTACCCCGGGCAACGAGAGCCTGCGGTTCCACGGGCAAAAATAGCGAGACCTAGTCTCAAAAAAAAAAAGAAAAGAAAAAAAAAAACCAATTGCCCAAAGGAAAGGAAAACACCTAACAAGATATCTGCATCCCAAAATTCTTTGCAGCTTTATTTATAATAGACAAGATGTGGGAAAAACCTAAGTCCACAAACGAATGACTGATAAAGAAGTGATATTTATAATATCACATTTACGCATACATGCATATATACACATGTATATCACATTTGTGCGGAGAGAATGAACATTACTCAGCCACATAAGTGAGAATAATCTCTGAATGTACAGCTGCATGGATGGGCCTTAGCGATGCTGTACGAAGTGAAATAAGACAGCGAAAGACAATACTGTCTGATCTCACACGTGGCATCTGGAAAATGAAAAAGGACAAGTTTCCCCTTACAGATGACTCAGCTCCAGAGATGTAATAAGCAGCCTAAGAGGAAGCCGACGTCCCTGGGCAGTCCATGGGGATGACTAACCCACAGAGTAAATCCTAAGAGGCCTCACCACAGAGAAGTGTTTTCTTTTCCTTTTCTTTCTTTTCTTCTCGTTGTGCTATGTAAGAAGATGAATTTTGACAGAACCCGTCATGGCCATCCTCTCATAAGACACACACAAGCAGTCACCCAGTCACCGACTTGAACTTATACGGTGATACCTACCAATTACAGTCAACTGTAGTCAATAAAACTGGGAAACCACGGTCCGTGGAGGAGACACGGGGGCAGGGGAGAGGGGGAGGCATTTTCTGTCTTTCATTCCCTGGTGAATTTTTGATTTGGGAACTATGAAAATACATCATCCAGATGCATAAATTACTAGGAAAAAAAGTTTTAAAATACAAACAAGCTGTGTCGGCAGGGAGCTGAGGTGAAATGACAAAGAACCGGCGAGAGGAACTGGCAGTCAGAGACTGGGCTGAAGCAAGCATGAAGCTAACAGCTGCTTTATTGTGCTCCTTGGGCCCTTCTGTGCTTTGCGAACGTAGAGATACAACGTGGTCAACAGGCCGGGAAAAGCAGGGCTCTGGAGGACGTAGCGCATCGGGGCAGGGAGCAAGATACACCATTATCAAGCGGGAGACACCATTATCTTGTGGAAATGTCTCCTAGCAAAATGTCTCCTAGCAAAGTCAATAGGGGAGGAAGGAAGGTCCCACCAAGCGGGAAGAGCAATGTGTAGCCGGCCCATCCTCAGTGCTCCAAGGCCAGGTTAAGAGAAGATGAGCGGAAGTGTTCTTTCACTCGTAACGCAGCTCCTGCCTGGGTAAGGGGGCTCTTCACACCTATCAACTAGCATGGAGCTCATGAGAGCTCATGCTAGGAGGTTGGAGAAGTCAAAGCATCACATCTGGAAACAGCGGTGAAAAAATGTTGGTCTCGGGCAGGTTCTGACATTGACGGTGGGGACAACATTCCCTCTCTGGGGCTTCAGCACCCCATCTTGGGCTAATGAGGGTGAACTTGGGGGCGTCTGAAAGGTTCCTACTGCCCTGGGATCTGCTCTGTGGCTTTCCTTCCTTCGTATGACATCCCGTGCCTAAGGGCCTATGTCCGCTCATCAAGTTTAAGCACACATTTTAACTTAATTTTAATTAAATGAAGTTGTAATTAATTTCAAAGTAAAAATAATTAACTTTAAGTTAAAAGTTTATTTTAATTTTTTGTTTGCATTCGCTTCCTTTGTTTCCTTCTTTAAATCACCACTTACCTTCTTTCGTGAGAAGCCTTCCGAGAAAGTCAGCTTGCCTCTCCTGAAGGGGATCACCTGGGGAGCGCACAGGCCAGGTCCTTGGTGAGTGATGACCCCCAAGGAGACAGAGTCAGCAAGAAGCAAGAGCTGAGGTTCACGCTGAGCCCTGGACTCAGTCTACCCAGCTGGAGGGTCGAAGAAGACACCTGTAGTCACCCCTCAGAGTCTGCAGAGCTGGGCACTGCAGCTTTGCAATTTTTGGCCTTTGGGCAATCAGCTTTGAGGGGAGGGAACACACGTTGGCTTCAGTTCACGGAAGCGAACGTTCCCCACATTTCCCTTCCTGTAAGGACATTCTGCTTTCCCATGGGAGGGAGGGTCCTGACCCTCCCCACCATCCCCACAAGCTCCATCCCTGTATCCGGATGTCCCAGGCTGGTCAAACAGGAGACTTCTACCCTGTGCCGGTGATCATCATGACTACAGCTTTTGTGCAGATGATTGGGACTGAACCCTTGCCTCCGACACCCACACTTCCAGGAGGGGATGATAGGCGCTGGGCTGCTGCTTGGCACCACGTTCTACACCAAGGTTAGGAACTGGAGAAGCAGAGCCAAGATGGCGACTTGTTGAGTTCCTGCCAGCCTGCTCCTGCAATAGCTTGGTTGTGAACCAATACCCTTCCGGTTTGCTTTTCTTTCTTTAATCGCTAAGCCAGTTGAGGTTATCCCTGTTTCTGGCAGGCAGAAGGACCTGCTGACGTGTGCCACTGCAGGGGACCAACAGTGACCCAGAGAAGCAGATCGGAGGAACCCCGGGGCCTGACGTGGGGCCTGACTCAGGGGAAAGGTAGGCCTCGTGGAGATGAGTAAAATGGTGCATCCCTTTGACTCAGATGTCTCCTGACTCAGCCTCTGCCTCACTCTGGACTGGGCAGTGCCACATTTTTCCAAGGCTTGGTCTTTCCGCTGGACTATGGAATTGGTCGAGACATGCCCCAGACCAGCAAATGTCCACATTTCAGTGAGTTTAGTGGATTCAGTGGGTTTAGTGGGTGGTCCGGCCCCCAAAGAACTGTGCTCAGTGCCACAGCCTAATTTGTTCCTGGTTCCTACCCTCAATGACATTATACTCTGAAGGGAAAACCTGCTTTGCTTTGCAGTCTCTGTGCGGTTCAGATGAGTGACCACGTTGAGGGGTTACACCTTGACCAACACATGTAGAGCTATGAAACAGATGATAGGAAGTGATCTCTAGGGTCGGAAGCAATGAAAGATTGTTCATCAATCATTTCCAAGCTGATTTTCATGGTTCCCCACGCCCCACACCCAGGTCTGCTTAGCAGAGATTCTTAGGGACGAAACTTTTATTGATTTTGACCCATTTGCTTTAGAAAATAGACTCTGTGTAAGAATGGGATAGTTTTCTGATAGGATGCTATTTACCCAAAAACACTTTAGTGTTTTAATTTGCATCAAAACATGCAAATATACATATTATAAATTTTGAGGCATAGTTTATACTGAGGTATAGCTGACACGGAGTAAACGACATCCCTTTTAGTTGTGTAGTTCCATGAGCTTTGCCAAATGCTACCATGATTCCCATCAAGATATAGAATAATTTCAACACTCCACACTGTCCTTTCCTGTACCTTCACAATCTCCTCCACTCTGCTCTCTCTGAGCACCTGGCAGCCATAGACTAGTTTTCCGAAATGTCACATCATTATCAAAAATTTCTATTTTATTCTTTTTTAATGAAGTAACATTATTTCACATCTTAGTTATTTTTTCATGATATAGATTTCTTCCCTCAGGTGTGGACAACATTTTTCTCCCACCAAAACACCCAGACTCCTCCATCATAGCCCCCCGAGCTCTCCTCCTCCCTCCCTACCCTCGTTTCCTAACGCGCACCTTCTCCCTGGCCCTCCCTCTTCCTTCCTGGAGACTTCAGCTCTATCATCAGCAATGAAGTCTGAGCTCTATAACCTGTTGTCATCTGAGCCTTTGCTTGGTTTCTCTAGAGTCTTCATATTAGTGAAACCATGTGGCATTTATCTTTCTCTTTCTGGTTCATCTCACCTAGTATAATCCTTTCCAGCTCCATCCATGTTGCTACAAATGGCCTGAGTTTATCTTTGTTAATCACTGAGTAGTGTTCCATTGAGTGTATGTACCACATCTTCTTTTTATTTTTTATTTTTTTTTTGAGACTAGGTGTCACTGTTTTTGCCAGATCCCTGGTTACAGACGGCCTGGAACCACAGGCTCACGTTGCCTGAGGTACCACAGACTCAAACAATCCCCAGCCCCAGCCTCCCAGGTAGCTGGGATGACAGGCTTGCGCCACCATGCCCAGCTATTTTTGGGGGACTAGGTCTCGCTACGTGCCCCCGACAGGACTCGAACTGTCATCCCTGGCCTCGGCCGTGACTTCCTAGCCTGCCACCTACAGGCATGCGCCATCGTGCCCGGCCCATACCACATCTCCTTGATTCACTCACCTGTTCTGGCCATTTGGACTGTTTCCATATCTTGGCTATTGTATATAGTCTTGCAGTAGACATAGGGGTCCAGGTTTCCGTTGGTGTTTTGTGTCCTTTGGGTAGATCCCCAGGAGTGGAATTGCTGGGTCATCAGGCAGATCCATGTGGCAGAACTATCCTACAAAGCTCTCCTTCACATAGGAGGGAGAAACAAAGATCTCAGACAAACAGAAACTTAAGGAGTTTGTATTCCAAAATGCTATGTCAGCGAAATCATACAGCTTGTCATCCTGAGTCAGGTCTCCTTCAATTAGCATAATGCATCTGAGGCTCATCCAAGTTGTTGCTTGTGTCACAGGTCTGGTCCTTCTTACAGGCACTTCCCTCAAGCCCAGTTTCACTTTCCAAGCTTTCTGTTACCTGCTGTTACTCAGTGTTTGCAAATAGCACATATAATGGGGTGTTTTGAGAGGGAAAGAGAGACCACAGTCACATAACTTTTTATTACATACATATATTGCAATTATTCTTTATTATTAGCTGCTGTTAAACTCTTCCTCCGCATAATTTAGAAATTAAACTATTTTCCACGTGCCTGCGTAGAATAAAAGATGCTATATAGAAGACTCAGTGTTCCCCATGGCTTCAGGCATTCACTGAACCATATTTCTCCCTGAGAGGCCTGACCCTGGGTTCTTGAGCAGTAAGGATAAACCTTGCTTAATTGCACTTCATAATTATTTTGTGCTTTTTTATGAATTGAAGGTTTGTGGCCAACTGGCATTGAGCAAGTTAGCACCATTTTTCCAACATGCACTCACTTTGTGTCCTAGTCACATTTTGGTAATTCAGTTTTATCTCACACTCTTTTATTATTGTATCTGTCATGGCCATCTGTAACCAGGGATCTTTGATGTTCCTGCTGTAACTGTTTGAACTGTGCCCAGATAAGATGATGAACGTCATTGTAAATGCTGTTTGAGTTCTGACCACTCATCCCTCAGTGGTTTTCTCTCCTTCTTCCTCTCCTCAGAACTACCTGCTCCCTGAGATGCAACAGGATTGAAATCAGGCCCGTGCATAACCCTGTCAGGTGCTCTGAGCATTCAGGTGAAAGGAAGAGTCACGTGTCTGTGGTTTTAGTTCATAAACTAGAAATGACTGAACTTAGCAGAAAAAGGCAGATCAGAAGCTGAGATTAAGCCAAAACCTGGGCCTTGTACACCAGTTAATCACCCACATTGTGAATGCAAAAGAAAACCTTTGAAGGAAATGAAAATCGCTGCTCTGTTGGACACAAATGATGAGAAAGCTGCCTTATGGAGACTTGCTAATACGTAGAGAGAAGATCAAACCAGGCACAGCCTCCCCTTAAATCAAACCCTGGCCCAGAGCAGGCCTGGAGCTCTCTTCAATTCTGAAGAGACTGAGAGGAGTTGGGAAGCTGTGGGAGAGAAGATAGAAGTTAGCAGAATTGATTCATGAGCTTTAAGGGAAGAAGCTGTCTCTACCACATGAATGTGCAGGAAGAAGTAGAAGGGCTGATGGGAAGCTGCAACAAGTGATCCCCAAAATCTTGGTAATTAATGACGATAGCTTCACTAATGGGGGCAGGAGGGCAGAAGTCATGAGACTGGGGGAGGGGAGGGTATATTCGATCAGGGTGAACCATGGGGGCTTTGATGGAGGAAGTGCTATGGTGACCACACCTCAGGAAGAGTCCTTGGCTGGCAAAATAGTAACAGGAGATCAAACATGTTCTTATCGGAAGAAGAGGAGGAGGAGGAGGAGGAAGAAGAAGAGGAAGAGGAAGAAGAGGAGGAAGAAGAGGAAGAGGAATAAGAAGAGGAAGAGGAATAAGAAGAAGAGGAAGAGGAGGAAAAATAGGAGGAGGAAGAGGAAGAATAACAACAACAGCAACAAGAATAAGAAGAACAAGAATTTAAAAAAGAAAATGAGCTAAACAGCAGGTTTTCAATGTAGAAGAAACAGCCTCCTGTGGGAGAAGATGCCCCCTAGAACTTTCATTGGCTGGCTTCAAAACCTCCAAGGACAAGTTCCTCCCTGGTTAGGCTAAGGCAGCTGGTGACTTTAGCTGGACACCAGTGCTCATTCATCATTGTGAAAATTCCAGGACCCTGGAGATTTATGCTGAATCTGCTCTCCCTGCGCGCTGCACCAGGAACAGCAAAGCCTGCCTGATAGTGCATCTGTTTATAACATGGCTTGCTGAGTACTGTAAGCCTCCCTTTGAGACCTACTGCTCAGAACTAGATTCCTTTCAAAGTGGGACTGCGTATTGGCAAGGTGCTTGATGGACTCTGATGAGGATGCGTCAGGAGAACAACGTGACTTTCATGCCTGCTAACACAGCATCCTTTCTGCAACCTGTGGACCAAGGAGTCGTTTAGACGTTCAGTCGTATTATTTAAGAATATGTTTTGTAGGTAAGATTGTCATCAGTGGAGACTCCTCTGATCGTTCTGGGCAAAGTCCACTGAAAATCTTCTGGAAAAGTCACTAGGTCATGAAGAACATTCATAATTCATGGGAGAAGGTCAAAATATCAACATAAGCTGGACTTTGGAGTCCAAATATAATGAATAATATTGCGTAATATTGGAGAAGTTGATTCCAACCCTCATGGATGACTGAGGATTTCAAGACATCCGTGGAGGTAATAACCATAGAGATAGAGTGGAAATGGCAAGAGAATTAGCATTAGAAGTGAAGCCTGACAATGTGACTGAATCGCTGCAATCTCATGATCAAACTTAAGTGGATGAGGAGTCACTTCTTATGGATGAGCAAAGAAGATGATTTCTTGAGATGCAATCTACTTCTGGTGAAGGGGCTGTGAACATAGTTGAAATGACAACAAAGGACCTGAAGAATTACATAACGTAGTTGACAGCAGCAGTGGGATTTGAGAGGATTGAACCCAATTTTGAAAACAGTTCTAGTGCGTATAAAACGTTATCGAGCAGCATCTACATGCTCCAGAGAAATCTCTCCTGGAGAAATCATTGGTGGAGCAAGCGTCATTGTTGTATTTAAAAACCATTCTTTTGAAAACCAACCCAACTTTCAAGCACCCCAATCAGCCAGCAACCATCAACTTGAAGGAAACCCCTTTACCAGAAAAAAAGTAAGGATCCACTGAAAACGCTGATGATGATGAGTATTTTACAGACTTTGCAAACTCGTTTTTAATATGAGTTTATTGGTTTTTAGACATCATGTTACTGTAGCTGATAAAATACAGTGTAAACATAACCTTTGTATGCACTAAGAAAACAAAAAAATTGTAACTCCATTTATTGTGATACTCTTTTTTTCCTTTTTCTAACATATATATATTACATCATTCTCCCACTACCCTATCACCAGTGAGCCATTTTAATCTCTTGTGTCCATCCCTCCCCCAACCCAATCCCATCCCCCTCTCCTACTCTGTTGACAGTTTTAAAATTTTCTTGTCCGTTTTCTGTTTTCCCCATATCTCTCATATAAGTGAGACCATCCAGTATTTCTTTTTCTTTCTGGCTTATCTCTGCCAACATGATTCCCTCTAGCTCCATCCATGTTGCTGCAAATGACATGTTTGTCTTTCTTAATTAACGAATAATATTGTGCATAGACCACAACTTTCTGACCCTTTCGTCTGTTTGGGGGCATTCAGGTTGTTTCCATATTCTGGCTAATGTAAATAGTCCTGTAATAAACATGGAGTACAGGTGTTCTTTTGAATGAGTGTTTTTGTATCCTTTGAGTAAATCCCCAAGAAGAGCGATTGCTGGGTCAAATAGTAGTTCCATTTTCAGTATTTTGAGGGTCCCCACACAGCTTTCCATAGTGACTGGACCAGTTTGCATTCCCACCAACAGTGTAAAGGTTTTTCTTTCTCTCCACATCCATGTTAGTATTTGCTATTGCTTTTTTTAAAATGAGACATTCTTACTAGTGTGAGATGGTATCTCTTTGTGGTTTTGATTTGCATTTCCCTGATTATTAGTGATGCTGAGCACTTTTTCATATGCCTGTTGGCCACTTGTATTTCTTCTTTCAAGGAGTGTCTTTTTAGCTCTTCACCCCATTTTTTGACTGGGCTTTTTGTTTTGTGTTTGCTAAGGGTGTGAGTTCTCTGTGGATCTTTGTTATCAGACCCTTATCACTTGTATGGAGGGCAAAAACTTTTTCCCATTCAGTTGGGTTTCTTATTGTATTTGGTTATTTGGTCCAGAAGCTTTTTAATTTGATAGAGTCCCAGCTGTTTATGTTTTCCTTCATTTTTTTAGCATCTGTAGCTGTGTCCTGAAAAAGATTTCCAAAGTGTTTCTTGGAGTGTTTTGCCCATATTTTCTTCTGTGTCTTTTATGTTTTCAGGTTTTACATCCATGTCTTTAATCCCTTTTGAGTTGGTTTTTGTACATGGTGTGAGGGAGTGGTCTGGATTCATTCTTTTGTATATAGCAGTCCAGTTTTCCCAGCACCATTTGTTGAAGAGACTATCCTTGCTCCGTTGTATTTTTCCCCCTTTGTCATACTCATTTTCTAGTACCGACGCCACAGTATTTCGGAGGTGTGAGTGTGTCCTTTTTACAGGAAAGCGTTTGCTTATCTATTTACACTGTTGAATGTGCCTGTTTGGGACAACCAGATAAAGCCACTGTAAACATTTTCTTACTGGTCTTTGTGTACACAATTATTCTTTTCCTTTGTATAAATGCTTAGAAGCGGTCATTTGGTAAGTGCTTGCTTAAATTAAAAGACACTGTCAAAGTATTTTTCGAAGTGGCTGGTCCACTTTACTTTCCCAGCAGCCAAACAACCACAGTCATGTTAAATGGATGGAATGTCCACTTTGCTCCATTGTCCTGCCCAGCAAGGCTGAAGGGACTGTCTGTGGTAGAGCTAAGTCACCTACAGCCATCACTCCACCATTTCTGAGGTGAGGCTCATGAGATCTTAGCTCAATCGTGAACAAGATCACCAGTGCGGCATCTTTGAGTGGGGCTCAGGCTTTCTGCTGTTTTGTTTCCCAGGTGTATTGAGGTACATTGACAAATAAAAATTACCTACCTCTAAGGTGTACAATAAGAAGCTTAATATAGGCATACACTGTAGAATGCTTTTTCCAATCCAATGACTATATCCAACATCTCAGTGGTTTGGGGGTAGGAGGTTGGAGCAATGAAGACCTACTCTCTCAGCACATTTCCAGTATTCAATAGTGCTGTTGACACAACTGACATTCTGCACCTTCTGTGCCTGAGCAGGTTCAGCCCATGCATCTGAAAGCTTGCATGCTTTGACATTTTACACAGGTCCTGGTAACTACTGCCTACTCTGCTTCTAAGAGTTCAGTTTTTATAGTTTCCACATGCAAGTGACATCATGTAGCATTTATCTTTCTGTGTCTGGCTTATTCCACTTTGCATAATACCTTCCAGCTTTGTTCATGTTGCCACAAGTAGCAGAATTTCCTTGTTTATTGCAGCATAATTCACAAGAGCCAAAATTTGGAAATAGCCTCCCTGCCCACAGTTTGCCATGTAAGTATGTCTTTATGGATGGATTGTACATAGACATGGGTATGTATATATGTAATATAGGTATATATCCATATAAGCTTAATGATATATAGACTTGACATAGAATACATATGCAAATGTATATGCATCCATGCATATATACCCATGAAGAAGAAATGTTGTGATCTATAAGCACTGTTTTGACCCAGTCATAATCAGTCATTCAGGAAGACCTACTCAATATGCCCCATTAACCACCCGTGTGAAATTGGGTATTGAATTGTCTTATTCATTTACTCTTTCTATTCTATGAAATGTTTAAAATGCAGAGTTTGACATAAGGGTATTAGGCCATACATTGAGGTTGAACTTGGGTTTGTACAAAATTATATATGTTCTTTGAATTTATTTTTAATATTTATAAACGCCAAGAACATCGTATGAAATATTAATACAATGAAAGCACTTCAGAGGAACTTAAAATAATATAAATCAAATACAATGTCTCTTGGTTATAGTACCTTAATAAATGCGAGGCGTCAAGGGGATTAGAGTTCTTAATGGGAATTAACAACTTAGTATTCTGTACTGGGGGGAAAAAAGATTACTGAGATGTTTGAAACTGTAGTTTCTTCAGCGGTATAGGGCTCCTGCGAGGAGCATGTGCAGAAGCTGACAATGGCAGACTTTGTCTTATCTTGATTTTGTCCCTTTTTTTCCAGACTTGGCCTGACACCCTTTTTCCCTCTTGTATGGCCCCCTGCCAGAAGGAACCGCAGACTTGTGGTAAGCTTTAGGACCTCCGAAGCCCTGCTTCAGGATAACCCTATTTGCCCATGTATTTATATTTGTCCGTGAAGGGATGGGTAAGTTTGTAAACTCTTATCCTTTCTTCTCTCCGCACACACTAAACCTGCTCAAGCTCCTTTACGCTAGGTGTGAATTGTCTTGGTGTGAATAGATGACTGTGCCTCGTTCCAGCTGCAAGTTTGGGGGTCTCAAGGTCACCCACAGTCTGCCTGTGGACAGGGTCTCTTTTCATTGACCTGATACTTTCTTTGCTGGGAAGAAGCTTTTTAATGTTACATCATCCCAATTATTTGTAACTTTCATTTTCCTTGCCTTTGGGGCCAAGTCTCCAAATACATCTCTAACACTGATATCCTGGAATATGTTGTCTCTGTTTTCTTCTCTTGTTTTTCCTCGCTGACTTTATAGAAAATATGTTATAAAACACATTCAAACTCTATTTTTGTTATTTTTCTAATTTTCTTTTTGATTTTTGGCTTGTAGCATTGTGATCAGAAAAAAATGCATGGTATAGTCTCAGTCTTGGTAAGCTTACTGGGTGTTGCGTTTGTGTTCCAACAACATAAAATCTATCCTTGAGAATGCTCCATGTATACGTATACTTGGGGGAAAAAAATCAAAATTCTACTATTTTGGGGTGGTATGTTTGACAAATGTCTATTAAGTCCATCTGGTCCAGTTTGCTACTTAAGGTTATTGTTTCCTTATTCTCTGTTGTTGATATGTCCTTGACTGTAAGTGAAGTGTTAGAACTTCCTGTTATTAATATATTGCCATCAATTCTAACCTTAGTTCTATGAAGAATTGTTCTGTGGATTTTGATGTTCTATCATTTTGGTGTACATACAGAGTATTACATCTTTTTATTGTTTTGAGCCCTTAATCGTTATAAAATGCCCTTCCTGTGTCTTATTACCATTGTTAGCCATAAATATATTTTTATCAGATGTATGACTGTGTCTGCTTCTTTTTTGTTGTTTTTGTTATTTTTACTTTTCTTTAAGTTTCTTAGAGGCAGCAAAGAGGTATATTTGGGGTTTTGATTTAGTCAGTGAGTCTCTACTTCTTAATTGGTGAATTCAGTCCATTAACATTAAGTGAAATTATTGAAGCAGATATTTATCAATATGGTAGTATTTGTTTTAAGTGTGTTTTATAGTTTCCTTTTGTTCTTTTGTTTTTCTCTCATTTTCTTGTCATGCTTAGACATCTTCTATTTGACTTATCTTTGAATTCCCTTTCCATTTTCTTATATGTTTCTTCTATGAATGTGTGCTTTAAGATTGTCAGAAGAGTTATATGTAGGACTTTATACTTGTAAACTATTGAGTTGCTTGATTTCAAACTCATTGAAATGGGTCATGTTTTCATTCTGCACCCCTCTCCCAACAATGTCTATTTTTATTATCTTTCTTCTTCTAGGTGGAGTTTCTTTTCATTTTCTAAAAACCCCTTAATATTACAAAGACCATTCAGTGGTGATGAATCCCTTTTACTTTGTAAAATCCTTTATTCCTCCAATTCTGAGTAATAGCAAGGTAGGGCATTCTGAGTTGAAAATCTTTTCTTTCAGCACGTTAGAAATCTCATGGCATCCCCACTTGTTCTGGTAGGTTTTCACTAAGAAAACTCGTATATAAGCCAGTGGAATTCCCTTATATATGATTTGCTTTTCTCTAGAAGCTTATAGTATATTGTCTCCTTATCTTTTACCACTTGAATTATAATGTTATAAGTGTGTCTGTTTGATCTTATCTTATTTGGAACTCTTTGAGTTTCTTGCACCAGGAAACCTATTTTCTTCCCCAGATTAGGGTGGTTGTTGGCTTCTATTTCTTCTAATAAGGTTTCTACTTCTCTATTTCTCTCATTCTTCTCCTTCCGGGACCCCTACAATGCAGATATTATTCCTTTTGATTCTATCCCATAAAGCTCTTATGCTAGCTTCATATTTCCATTTCTTTTTTTTTTCTTTTTTACTGGTCTGTTTGGGTGCTTTCTACTGTCCTGGGCCCCAGATTGTTAATACTAAGAGTCATATCTTCTTGTCTGTAGTCAAGGTTCTCTACTGTATTTCTCAGTTCAGCTACTGTGTTCTCTAGCTCACTTATTTCTGTTTGAAACTTTTTGTGTTTTCTCTATATTTCTGCAATTCTCATTTGGGTTATTGCTTTTCCTCTCCTACCTCAACAGTATCACCAGGAATATTGTTTTGACTTATTCTTCGGGTAAATGATCTGGTAATGTGATCGGGTCAAAAGGGGCAGAACCAACAAGTCACAGGTTTGCATCACCCGTGCACAGTAGTTACCAGACAAATGCAATTTCAACAACAGGGTTTATTAACAAGGGAAACTAACCAGGAAAAGGAAAAGTCCTAAAACCATAAGTGGCAGTTATCTTACCACAGTCACCATTTTCAGTTCCAAAGGCCCCAAAGACACATGTCCAAGACGGTGCCCTTGGCCCCTCCAAAACTGAGGCAGGCAGCCTGCAAAGTCCAGCCTTTTTCTGGCATCTTCTCTTTTCTTCTTCTCTAGGTTTCCCTGCTGCTCTGCTTCTCCAAGGTGTTTCATTTTTCTTCTACATTTGCTGATGCACAAATCAACTTTCCAAATCCTTGGTCATCTCCAGGTACCAGCTCACAATGCCGCCTTGCTGCGGTGCCACAGTAAGTCATCCTGACCTCTCTTCTGCCAGTCACCCTGGCTCCTTGCCACCTCCAGCTCACTCTTCCAGGGGACTTCCCCTGGCCAGGTCACATGGGCCTGTTCTCTCAGTTCAACATTCTCCTCTCCCTCTTCTCTCTCCTCACCCCTCCCTCTTTATATGCCCTCTCTTTCCACTTCCCATTTTCTCACGGTTCTTTCAGACTCCTCCCACCAAGGTATCTTGGCACCAATACAATGTTTAACTGCATCACTACCCTGTATTAGTTCTGTTGCGTTTAGATTTTCCCTGAGTTTTGTTTTATTCCATCATTTGTGGCACATTCCTCTGTCCTCTTCAGTTTATTTGAAACTATACGCTAATAAGCTGAGCTGAACAGTTTTCTTTACTTCACCGGATGTGTGAGCCTTATATTAGAATTACAGGGGGCAGGGTAAGACCCTAGGCTGTTTTCCCTGTGTACTGAGGCACCTGTTGCTTTACACGCTGATGTCTCTGCACGTGTTTAGGTGTCTGGACTCTAGGACTGAAGCCACAGGAGCTGGACATAGGAAGTGGGAAGCAAAGAAACTGCTGCTAAAGAGCACCAAGGGTTCAGGTCTTGCCAGGGCTGGAGCTGCCTGTGGAGGAGATCCCCAGCCACCCTTTCCTCTAGGCCAGTTCCCCAGAGGTTCCTAGAAGCCTAGAGCTAGCACTGGCCACTCAGGGTTGCTCAGCTCTGGTCTGTGGTTCCGTGTCCTGTACTTTCCCCAGGCAGGACTACAGTGACCTGGGAGGTGCGGCTTGGAGCACAGCCCAGCCATAGTCTTGGTACGAGTCGCTGACAGCTGTGGGACAGGTGTTTCTCAGGGTTTCGGGACTCTGTCCACGAAAGATCACTTTGCTTGCAGACCTCTCTCAATGCTCTTTAAGGGTCCTGTGGTCCCAGGAGGGAGGGCTAGTCAGGAAGGCGTGATGACTGAATTCTGTTCCCAGGACCTGGGTACTTCCAGTGCCATAGGATCCCAAGGCCGCTCCCAGGTGAGGGCGAACCAGGTAATTCACACAGCACAGAGACCAGATACAGACAGGAACACTTATGCGAGGGGTCAACAGGTGGGCCTCATCCACCCCCCACAGTTTCCACGGCCAAGCCTTTCCCCCAGATGCTCAAAACCCAGACGTTTAAGTTCAAGCTGACAGTCACTGCCACGGACAAGCCGTGTGCTGACAGTCAAGGACTGTCCGATCACCTCCAGCACCCCAAGTAGCAGTGGGGTGTCTCACCCTCCCACACCAGCTCCTTCGTTGATTTTCAGACACTGGCATTCACCCACCGTTGGATCCGCTGACAGCCAGCCAGCCAGCCGGCAGCATGCATCTGCTCCCCCAGCACTCAGCTGCCGACCTCCGCTCCTCAGTGCTCTGCTGTTCTCCAGAGGGAAGCCCCTGTTTACTGCATCTGGTCATATGCGCTGCCTTCGCCAGGTCCAAACAGCCCCCGTGCGGCCTGAGCCCTTCAACCACGACAAGTCTCCGTTTCCAGCTGCCCCTCCTCCCCTGGGCGGTGCTGTCCATGGCATTCCAAAGGGCTAGTCCGTTTGCCTTACGTTCTCTGACATCATGGCTTTTCCTTGGGATTACATGATGCTCCAGTCGTCGGGGCTGTTGAGGGGCTGTTGCTGTTATCTGAACATGGTCTTGTGGTTCAGACGGGGAGGAGGTGAATCTGCCCTGCATCCAGGGTTCTCACTACCCTGCACGAGCTGCTGCTCCTAGCAGCTGGTCTGAACGGCCAGCAGACAACCCAAGGCCAGTGTCCCGTGCACAGTCATCCGACTTGCCGTCACCCAGTCCTTCCCCGCGGTGTATCCTCGGCCCTCTGTCCTCACAGCACTAGTTCCCACCTTCAAGCTTTGTTTATTCGCTCTCTGTGCTGTGGGAGTTGTTGACTATGTCATCCGGCACATGAAACGTGCTCAATAAATGTTCGCCGAATCGTGGTCAGAAAAGCAAACTTTAATGAAATCATTCATGTTCACAAGTTTAACTACATGACAAATACCTCCCTTGACACATGCTAAGTCTCTTGTTTGGGTGGCTTGTAAGCATCACAGCCAAATTGGAGCCTGAGAATTACTCGGGCAACCTGCGGCGAGGGGCCTAAATCCCATTCCCATGTTGTAATTGCCCATTCCTGCTCCGTCTTGCTCCAGTAAGGGACACGTTGTCTGAACAGCTTCAAGTGTTAACTTGTTAAATCAGTTACACCCAAAAGGGTTGAGATTATTGAACAATGCAATGAGATGAGGTCATATCAAGAATTCTGAGAGAAGCAGAGTTTTCAAAGACTCCAGTTCCATGCCAAGAAGCTATTGTCCATGAAATGATTTTTGAAAAGTCAAGAATTAACTCAGTAATGAATCTCTTGCATGGGAACTCATTGTGCCTAATTCTCTAACTTGAAATTTTAGATGTATCCCATGACCGTCTCATTAGTTTCACATTTTACAAGAGATATGGGAGGCAGATCATTCCAACTTTAATTTAAGCTAAAATTTAATCATCATAGCCCAACAGTATGGAGGAGAAAAATGCATACTTGGCAACAGTCTTTGTTCTGAACAATGATGGGTTCCATCTGTCACCTCTGGGAATGTTCAAAAGTTCCTGAAGGTCAGGGACTTTGTGAGTCGTGCTTGCTGGTCTATTTCTAGAGACTAGAGCAGTGCTAGACTCAGAGCAAGGAGCTAATAATTGTTTGCTAGTGCATAAAGAAACTGGAGATAATCTGCCCAAGTTGAAACCTCCCCATGACTTAACCAGGGAGTGGCCAGGCTGGGTGTTTATCCCTCATTCCTGTTCCAGAGCAGACCTGGTGGTCTTCACCTCCAAGGTGTCAGGCATAATCCACAAAAAGCCTATGTGCTGGCTCAATTTCCCACATCAGTTAATTGATGTTCCTGTGCTGAGAGCCTCCCTCGCTACATGCAAGCACTGGGTGCCAGCAACCACCATAGAAACAAAGAGAAACTGTACTGGGGAGGCGGAGTAACTGGGTGAGGATCATCAGATTAAGATTTAAAAGAATAAAATTCTGGTTCCTCCCACACCACCTAACAAGGACGCAAAGCTTGCCAAGTCACGTCCTCACTCTAGATCGCATCCAGCGTCAGAGGGGTTTCTTTCCATCGTGGGTTTTCTCATTCACACATCTCCAGTCTGTGGCCTGGAGAAAGGCTGTGTATTGAGTGTGCCCAAGTGCAAGTCCATCGTCACTCTGACACCACTACAAGAAGAGCTGAGGGTACTACTGCACCTGGCTGGCCAGGGACAACCTTCCCTGGCCCCGACTGAAAAAGTGACTTGCCTAACAGCCTTCCTGCCCCTCGTAGGGTTAAGACTGATTTACCTCAGCCTAATTATATGATGAAAATCCTGCATGTGGGTGCTAGGAGTTACCTAGTAGAAGAGACAAGAAAAGTAGCAGCCTTTATGAATAGTGGTCAGTGAAGAGCTTTTCTCCCCCCATGGAAATGAAAAGAATTTTCAAAAATCCTCCCCTAAATGGAACGCTTGTAAAGTCCTCTTGACTATTTAGTCTCCGTAACGACGCACATCTAATCTGTATTGTTCTAGGCCACATGTAATTGTTCACAAACACATATCTGAGACAATGGTTCTATTGTGCCAGTGGTTGTTCTTCAAAGTATCCCCATCTCAAGTCATCTTCCCCATGAATCATGGGAATTTTCTGGAAGTTACAATTCCTCATCCAGACTGTTGCCTAAAGTCCCTTCAGACCAAAGAAGAACATTGAAACCCTGAGCCAGGCCACACGTTTCCTTCTTCTGGTTCAAAAACATCATCCCTGTCCATCTAATCTTCAAGGGTTGTTACTTTGCTTTCTTCTTTGGATGTAGAAGGCTGATTTATCTAGTCTAGTTATGCTCCGCATGAGGGAAATAAAAGCCAGCAACAACCACACATTCATGTAAACACACACACACAACACACACAAAATGATATCTTGAGTCATGGAAGAATTCACCGCTATGTTGCTCTGTAATTTAATTTTTTATATATCCCTGGGTTCTTTTCAAAGTCATTGAATTTCCTTGGTGAATCTTTTTTCCAGATAAAGCCAGAATGATCATGTATTTAGTAATTCCTATAGTCCAGGCATCGCGCTAAGTGATCTAGACACATTAACTCAATACATTTACAACCTGATGAGATGGGTATTTATGATCCCCATCGTACAGCTGAGGAGACGTGGATCAGAAATGTGACATGATTTCTTAACGCCTCACAGATAATAAGTGACTGGAGTTGAGATTGGACCCCCAGTCTACCTTTGAAGCTTGCCTGGGAAACATGGCTGGGAACGTCTCGGAGTTTCCGGACATCAGAAATCACATTCAGCGATTGAATCATTGGGAGGCACCAGAGCTTTGCCAGTAGAACTGAGCACCCTCGGGGATTACCCTGAGGGTAGGACTTACATCTGTGCTTGGGGATTGCCAAGGCTTGGCATTTTCAGCTGCTTGTGTGTATGAACACGGTCGTTGGTATCAATCTGGATTGTCCAGATTACTCCGGTGGTTTCCCTGCTAAGATGTTGTGCCTTTGTTCAAGTGCAGATATTGGGGTGACCAATTCAGAGCCCACGGGCGGTCACAGAGTCCCAGGAGATTCAACAGTCTGGAGCTTAGTGTGAGGCAGAATGGTCTGCGATGGAAAAGCCAAGTCATGCCCAGGACACTGAGGAACATCCTTTGTGCATCCGGCTAGGGGCAGAGCAGAAAGCATGGGTTCCTGGGGCAGGTGTGTGGGAACACATGTGAGTGCACAACCATGAGTGCCCGCGTGCTGGATGGGGTGGGGGGAGCCTTCCCGCTATGAGTCATTCCCAAGGAATCTTTCCTCTCATTTAACCTGTGTCCCCTTAAGTCAGTTTTCTCTACATTCTCTCATAGACTAACATCTTAAGGAAATGAAGACAGCCTCAGGATAAGATTTCACGGGCTCTATGAGCTCAGGGATGAGGTGAGTGGCTCTGTGTGCTCTTTCTCTAACTCAGCCACATCTCCAGTCACACCTGCAGTCTCCTCTCCACTCCAGAACAGGTAAAGCAGTCACATGAGATGGTCAATAGTTCCTCTCAGAAAAGGCAAACATGTGTCTCTCTGAGCCTCCGTTTCCCCATCTGTGGCTATTCACGCGTACCTCATACACAGGAGGCCCTTGGTAAGTGTGCTTAGAAATACGCTGCAATTACCAAGTTTTGAAAAGGTATCTGGAGCTATTACTATGAGCCCATTCTTGAGATGCTGCTAAAGAAACGAGGCCACCAGCTCGGGGAGAAGAGTGCCTACCCCAGAGCTGGCAGGGGGCTTCGTGCCCTCCATGAAGAGTTCACCTGCCCCGGGACCAGCAGGATGGCGAGGAGCTTCCAGGCGGGGGATGCGCACCCCCTATTAGGCTCCAGGAAGCATCTACCTCTCTTCAGAGAGTAGTGGTTCAAGTCGCTCCACCCACTCCCAATCCACAGCTCCTTCAAGTCTTTACAGGACCAGTTTCTGGTAGAATCCCGACGTTTCCTCAGCAGGCTTCCACCTTTGTTTCTGCCTGGAGTCAGATCACAGGTGATTATGTCAGGTTTTCCCTGGAGGTTCCGGTTCTCTTTCTGTGGTGACACGAAGCAGCCCCCAGACACAGCATTCAGGTGGCTGCAGCGCCACCTCTGGGAGAGGTTGTCAGTCACAGAAGCCAGGGTCAGAGCAGCCTTGTGATTAGGATGAGGGTGACTAACTTCCAGGTGCAAGCAGAGGCTTCGCAAGTTGCTTTTGCAGAAATCATACCCATGGGTGTCCACCCCGCCCTGAATCACTCCAGACTCTCAAGCAGGAACAGCTGGTATCAGAGAACACTGCACACACCGCGAACAATTACACAGGGCCTGTTCTCAGGAGGCGAGCCTCCTCTTGCTTTGCAAATGATGTAACGATGACATCATGTCGGTTGCCCAATTTTCCCAGTGTCTGAGGGGTGGGTCAGAGAGTAACCATGACACTGATGACTTGGGTGACCTCAGAGATGCTCTTCCTTCTTCTGATTCATCATTTGTAACATGAAAGCATCAAAGCAGACAGTCTCAAAAGGCCACCCGCTATGATCGCCACCATTTACATGATCTAAAGTTCTCTGAGCATCCGTTCATCCAAGAAGCAGTAAGAAGCAAGCTCACAGGACAGTTATTTCACTCAATGGCCCTGCGAAGTCAGCAGTGCTAATTTTCCCAAACTACAGATGCAGACATTGAGACCGAGAATGGTTAGAGGTCTTGCCCGAGATGATGCGTGGAACTGGCATCTTAATGCAGAGGGCAGAAGCTCAAGGTCTATGCCCTTAATCATTAATAATACTAATGAAAATACTACTAATAATCGTGCATCCTAACAACTCCAGCTTCTTCTCTGGATTTCTCCATTTTTCCATAAATAGTATGTATGTCACAAAGGTTACCTGGCAAGTGTGTGTATGTACACGCACACATATGTACACACACATGCACACACATCACCTGCCTCCGTCCTGCCACGTCAGCCCTGGGCAGGTCCTGACAGATCTTTGAGGCTGGCTAGTCTTCATTAATTGTCCTCCTGGGACGTCATGAGAGGGTTCAGGAATGCTCTGAAGTTGTATCCAAACTGTGAATGTGTTTGCAAAACCCAAAGGGCATACTCATCAATTTCTTCAGTTTTCAAGGGGGTCTGAGCTCTTGGGGGTCCGAGCCATCTATTGAGGAATCACATCGGGACCACAAAAGAGAAGTGGAGGAAGTAGACACAAGAAACAAAGATCCCTGGTCACAAGGCCCAAAACCCAGAATTCTGGACTACGTCACACTGATCTAACCCGGTTCCTTCCAACGTGCCCAAGGGTCTGGGTGGAGATCAATCGTGGGGATTAGGTACACAGTTCATGGGCTGTGGTTGTGGCTGTCGGTCTTCATGCCTCTTGAGCCTCCCCAGCTCACGTTTCTCTAAAATTGCTGTCACTGATAATCATCACAGGTTTTCCTGTCTGCCCCTCTGCTATGAATGAAAACTGAGGGTATTTTACTCAGATCTACCTTTCCCTATCCCACTTCTGGCCTACATAGATGCTTAAGGAGATGGGCAATTGTCTCTCATTGTTTTGGTTGAAATAATCAACCTAAAATAAAACTAACAGCTAAAGCACAGGGAGAAAATGTGTTGGTGACCAAACTGACAGTTGAATCAAACTGTCTGACGAAGCTCAAATCAAAGCAAATGTGAAGCAGGAAAACTGTAGATGTAAAGTCATAGTAGGAAACGCACAATGACAGAAGGCAAAGTTTGATGTGATTAAGTTTGATGCCAATAAATCACAAGGGATAAGTGAAACTGTTCCTGCAAAAACTCCCAAAGGAAGTGTTTGTTATAAAAATGATTTTGATGTAATAAAAAGGGACACAACTCAAATGCCCCCAAATAGACAAACGGAACAAAAGTCTGTTGTATTTACAGAATATTACTCAGCAATCAAAAAAAGGCAAATGCATGTCATTTAGAGCAATAAGGGGCAGAGCTGGAGGAGCTGACATTAGTCAGAAGGAAAAAGATAAACCCTGGATGGTCTCACTTATATGTGGAATAGAAAGAAACCAAACAAAAGGTCAAGAAGAAGTCAAAACTAGCAAGCAAGCTGACCATAGAACTGGAGATGGTGGAAGACAGCGGAGGGATGAACACAAGGGAATGTGGTTGATGGTTCACAGGTGATACGGTGGCAGGAGCGCTACGGGGACTAAAAAAATGTAAGAAAAAATGTAATTAATTTTAAAAAGTCGGGGAGACAGAAAAGAGTAGAACGGGTTTACCTGTGCTGTACTGAACTTTGACCTCATGACTGAGGGACGTGTTTGGCTACTCCAGTGAGCTTTGCAAAAGGAGTGACTGTCTCCCTGTCCGCTTGCCAGCTCACCCCTGCAAATGATCACACCCACCACTCACCAAACACAGCTAGAGGGACTTTGGAGATCCCTATTTTGGCATTTCCTTTCAGATCCTCCCTCTACCTGGCACACGTTTGACTCCATGATGTGGCGTTGAGGATGTTACAATCACATGCTTTAAACCGCACGCACTCAGAGCATCAACACAGCTGGATTCTTGTCAGTAAACTATTTTTCTTCTTAATTCTCACTAAGCTGTTCAAATTTTAAGGTCAATTATTGGTTTTTCTGTTTGTTTTTGAGACTAGGTCTCGCTATGTTACCCGGGGTAGTCCCAATCCTGCGGACTCAAGCAATCCCCAGCCTCAGCCTTCCAGGAAGCTGGGATTACAGGTGTGTGCCACGACGCCCAGCTATTTTTTTGAGACTAGGTCTCACTATGTTGCCTGAGGTAGTCTCAAACCCGCGGACTCAAGCGATTCCTAGCCTCGGCCTCCTGAGGCTGGGATTAAAGGTGTGCACCACCGCACACGGCCCTTGAAGTCAATTATTGTGATCATCGATGCCCTCGAGGTGATTTCCAACTGTCCCTTCCAAGCAGTCGGAATCCACACAGTGACTGAACGTCTTTCCCAGTCCCCTCTCAGCGACATTACGCTAATAGCTGGAAACCAGCACATGCTACAAATCAGGGCTTCATTTATGACATCGTTGAGTTCTAGATTTAAGAAAACGCTGCTAATAAGGAAGATTATATGCGAAACCATACCGAGTTTGCATTTGATACCTTGCGATGAGTACAAGACTCTGAAGCGATTTTCTCCATTCACCACCACCGGTCACTTACATTGACAAGTGAGTGATCCCCAACCTCTCGGCTGTTTCACTTTCATCTTACTTGTCGATGAGAAATTAACCGCCATTCATTAAAAACAACACAACCTGTTCGACTGAGGCCACGGTGACGCGAGACACAGGGTTCCGCATGAATCAGTGAACGCAGTGTTCGAGGACCAACTGGCTACACGCAATGTGCATGGCAGTATTGATATCTTAAACTGTTGCGTGTGCACCGTGTGTGATGAATCCTCTATAAAGGCGCCTCTGAGATGACCCTGAGTGACACGCATGTGCACACAACTTCTTTCTCATCATCGATTGCTGAGCATTCGCGTCTAACTTCCTTCGGAAGCCCCCATCTCTTACCAGCACCTTCACAGTCTCCAGGCCTGGGACTCAGTGAAAGCATGGCGGGCCCAGGGAAGTGGCTGGAAGCTTCAAGGCAGAGGAAAGGAAGGCTGCTGTTTACAGCGAGGGCTGGCTTCAAAATAGCCTTTGTCCGCTTAGGGGTTTTATTTATTTTCACACCAGCCTTAGCCTTTGACCCGTTTGAAGTTAAAGGACAGGAAGAGAGGTCCTTTCCTTCTCTGAGGCTGCACAGCTTGGCTGCGGGGAACTTTGAGGTGCTGTGGAGGCCTGACCCAGGGCAGCCTGGAGCCCCAGAATGACAGTTCAAGTCAGAACTAGAAAGAGAATGATCCCTCTCCTTTCCGGAAGCCACGCGTCCTGTGGAATCTCTGCAGGAATTCCACACTCACCACGTCCCTCTCTATTTCAGGTTCTGCTGTATTCCTCCAAGGGTCGATTTATTCACGTCATGATTTTATCCTCATGGGCTTTATATCCTAACAATGCGTTCAGGCCATTCATCGACCCAGCACATCAGTGCTAAGTACCTGCCCCAGCCAGGGGCTGTTCTGTGGGGGCATGCTAGCCTAGCAACCTGACTGCCTGGCAGATCAGGTCAAGTCTCAGCGGGGACACTAAACTGGTTTGACAGTGTGTTGGATGCAACTGTGAGCTTGCTTTACAAGCTGAATTCATTATCTTCTTCAGCCTGCCAATAGCTCTTTGAGATGGCTATTAATACAGCAGCCATCATCGTCACCATGTATGTAATGCGTGCCAGACATAGTCAGGGCATTTTACATATACACTCATGTCATTCTTAATGCAGCCTTCTGAGATAAGTATGACCACACTCATGTTACCAATGATGAAAGCAAGGCATGCCAAGAACAGAAACTTGTCACATATTTGATAAAAAGTTTCTTCTGTCATACCACCAACCCTCCTGGCTGGCAAGCTCAGGTGAACAAAGACCAATCTTGCTAATTCCCAAGAAATTTTACAGAATTCTATCTTCAGTGTCATGCAATACTTAGGATAAAGATGGGAGTTCAGCTGATATTCTGGCTCTGCCATTCTCTACTTGCAGGACATTGCAGGAGCTTCTCTTTCTTAACTTCTGGGAACCCACATCCTCATATGTGCTATAGAACAAATACTTGGTGCAGTTACTTCCTGTGTGGGGAGGAAATGTGAAGAGGACCATGTGATATAATGGGAGCACAGCATTTAGCCAGCATCTGGGAGAAAAGTGCTCAGATCTCAGCAAGGATGGTAAGGATGATGGAAAAGATTGCAGAGAGATGTGCCTGGTCCACGCAGGTATCCATAGGCTCCATGAGGTCATGAATAACAATTATTTTGTTTACTGGAGTCGAATCTAGCCCATAAAAGGTGCTGATATTGATTGGTCGGATGATGGATGGATGGATGGATGGATGGATGGATGGATGGATGGATGGATGGATGGATGGATGGATGGATGGGTGA
>PVHY01019580.1:6179-27224 GCA_004024945.1 Uropsilus gracilis | reverse complement strand
TGCCCAGGGTACCACAGACTCAAGCAATCCCCAGCCTCAGCTTCCCAGGTAGCTGGGATTACAGGCATGCGCCACCACACCCAGCTATTTTTTGGAACTAGGTCTCACTACGGGCCCCAGGCGGGACTCGAACCGCGATCCCTAGCCCCTGCCGCTTCATAGGCTGAAGCTTACAAGCACGAGCCACCGTGCCCGGCCAGTGAAGTGATTCTTAACACTCAGGAGTGTTTACCAGTTATTCCAGTTCTTCTGCTTTATGTCACTATGAAAAAGGAATCATTTCAGTGTCCTTGGCTGATTCCATAATGACATTTATAGAGTCTCCCCACTGCTTTTTTTATTATTTAAAAAATTACTTTTTCTCATTTTTATTTTGTTTGGAATAACTAAGTGTCCTAACAAATATGGTGATTAGGTTGTAGATAATTATTTTAAAAATTACTTTTTCTCATTTTTATTTTATTTGGAATAACTAAGTGTCCTAACAAATATGGTGATTAGGTTGTAGATACTCCTGGGATTTTGGACCACCCTTTGGAGGATCGGAATACCATTGAAATGCAGGCCATCACTGCCCTGGCCCACCTGCGTTCTGCAGTTCTGTACGTGATGGACTTGTCTGAGCAGTGTGGGCATGGGTTGAAGGAGCAGGTGGAGCTCTTCCAGAATATCAGACCACTCTTTATCAACAAGGTCAGTGTGGTGGCCATTGCTTTAGCTTATAGACTGCAGTGTGAAGATAATAATCTCTCCTTTTTTTCTGCTTTGCTCCAGCCCTTGATAGTTGTAGCAAACAAATGTGATGTGAGGAGAATAGCTGAACTTGCTGAAGATGATCAGGTAAATCACCTTAGTATTTGAAATATTTTTTACTGGTTCTGAATTTAGGCAGCCAAAGTTGAAAAGGAATTGTAGCAATATTAGTTCAGTTTGTGATTGCAATTTGAGATAATAGTCTCAGTGGTTTAGTTACCATCATTATTAAACCTAGTTAATGGCCTACTAAATGTAGATTGTTTGCCAGTGTTGTCAGAAAGAGTTGATAGAATGGGAAACAGATCAGTGGTGTGGATACCACAAGGATGTTTCTATTATGTTTGTGCTGTTTTCTGTGTTTTTCGCTTTCAGTGTAGGAGTGCAGGTCACATGGTAGCCAGTGGTGGAACTGGGTCTCCAGGACCCCTCCTTTTTCTGGGGGGCAACATCTGGCTGAAGAATTGGGTGCTGTAGTAAATAGAAAGTGGATTATGTTCATAGAACCTTCACTGTTAGGGTGGGTAGAATGACTGGGGTAGAGGGGCACACAAATGGACTCCTCTAAGAGGAGATGGTTTATTAGTAACTAGATTGAGAAATATCCAGTGTTTTGTAAGAATATCTCTTAGACTGTGAAGACCAAGTATTCTATAAAAAGCACTGAAAAATTGGGGGGGAAATCTGTATCTTGATCTTTCCAAGTTTCTTTTTTGTGAGTGAGGTCTCCATGACTTCTTGCTACAGTGAATTTTGATTCCCCCTTTGTTATTTTCTAAAGAATAAGCATTTGGGGGGGTGATGAGTGTTTTTCAGGAGTCATATAACACACCAGTGATGTGCGTTTGCCTGTATGACCCCCCACTAGAGGGAGGGTGGAAGATGTCTTTGTAGGGAACTGTAAGTAAACCTTTTGTCTCTTTTCTCTTTGTATTCCTAGAAAATATTTATAGATTTGCAGGCAGAAGGTTTTCCTGTGGTGGAGACTAGCACCCTGACTGAGGAAGGTGTGATGAAGGTGAAAACAGAGGTCAGTGCTTCCTTACAAGCAGGTGTCAGTTTCTCTCTTCTCTTACTTTTGCTTTAGAAAAGTCAGGCATGAGGAAATTTTCTCCAGCACTCTTCCATCTGGGGTGGAGAGGTGGGTGTCAGCACCCTGGCCAAAGCCCAGGTTTACTGTCTCATGGTGAATGTGGAGATTGAAGAGGCACTTGACTTTGTCCACCATAGGAAAGTTTCGTTCAGCTTACCGTTTGCTAGTAGACAGACCTACTGTTAGTTCTGTGGGGGCTGTAGTGGAAAATGCCTTCATGGAACCTGTAGAAGTGATAAGAAAAAGAGCAACCTGAAGGTGCAGTTTACCACTGGATGTCATGAGTAGTTCCTGTTGCCCTTACTTTGTTGTCATTTTCACCTGAAGTAAGGGCAACCCTGATCCTATTCGTTTGACTCAGGCTCAGCTGCTGCAGCTGGATTCCTTCAGTGAATCTGCTTGAGCACACACACAGGGGTGAGAGAGGGAGCATCTGCCTCAGATGCAGCTTCTCTTGGACTAGAAGGAGCATGGACCTACTGTGGGGCACCTGGATACCAGGATGGTCTGCAGACTTCACTCACTGCTGGTTGTGTCTCACTGCCTGTTTTCTGACATTCTTAGGCTTGCGACCGGCTTTTGGCTCATCGAGTTGAAACCAAAATGAAAGGCAACAAAGTGAATGAGGTGCTGAACAGACTTCATTTAGCTGTTCCAAACAAGAGAGATGACAAGGTAGGATATCTTCCAGATAGCTTTTTGGACAACTCTGCATGCCTGTCCCAGTTACACAGTTGTCACACAGACACAAGAACCTTTCATGAGTGGTCTTGAGTTTCTTACTCAGTATAAAGGTTATGCCAGTGTATCATAAGGAATTGAAAAACTGAAAAAGTACAAGGGTAATACCTGCTTTTCCAACAGAGACAGTTACAATTAATTCTTGTTCCTTCTCCCAGAAATAGTTTAAGTATAAGAGCATATGTTTTAAAAATTAGGAACAGAAATAGATCCCATTCCTTTAAAATGTTCAACTTCTTGGCCTTATAAACGATGCAGCTCGTGTTTAATTGTGAATGTGTGTGAAGAGTAAGTCCATGGAGATGTGAAATGGGAATGTCCTCCAGAGCCTTGCTGGTTGCCACTCCACCAGCAGGGTGAGAACACAGGCCCCAGGCCTGCTTTGCTCATCACTGAGCTGGTGTGGGCTTCGGTGACTCACGTGAAGACGATTGGAAAGGGCCGTGATGTATGTTGAAAACAGTTGGTATTCAAGCAGTGTTAGCTCACTTGGGGTCTTTCAGCTGTCAGTCTTGTTGGTATTTACTGACTGGTTTGTATTTTTGTATTAAGAAAGTTAACTCTTGTGTGTACTCATTTTTGTTGTTTTGTTTTTGTCATTTGCTTTGTGATTTTTGTAGATTTATTTTGTAGATTTATTTATATTTATTTTGTAGATTATTTATTAAGTTCAAAGAAATGACACATTTTAAAATCTTTAAGCATTTCTTTATCTTTTCATATTATGATTGCTAGGTATGTGTCATGTGTAGAAAGACATCCCATCCACTCCAAAAACAATCTGTAAAAAGTTTTTTTTCTTGTGATTGGATAGTTTGACTTTAAAAAAAATTAATTTCTGAGATAGAAGTCTTCACTCAGTCTTAAATTTATTTTGTTCGTAGGAAGCAAGTGGAGGTAGTTATCCTGCTCTGTTTATAATGGACTTGTCATTTTCTAGTACTGATTTCCCAGATAACTTACCATTCCATTGAATTCTCATGTGTACTTTGGTTTATGCTGTCTCACTCATTGATTTGCTTTCTTTCTCCTGTATTGCTTTCTTCCATAATGTCTCTTGATAGCTGATGTTAATTTCTTTTGAAGTAAACTATAGATTAAATTTGTGGAAAGTTGGTTTCCTTGCTTGAACTGATCCTGCACCTCCTCTCACCTGCATAACCTGTGGTTTTGGATCAGTCTTGGTGTGATTTGTGTTTGTTTTGCAGATTGGAGCGTTGGCCTCCAATTTTCATTTTTCTTTTTATGTAACAATCAGCCTGGCATTTCACATAAATATTTTTGATACTATCTACTCAGGAGAGGCCCCCTTTTATCCCAGAAGGAGTGGTGGCACGCAAGAAGAGAATGGAAGTTGAGGAGCCTAAGAGGAAGAGGGTAGGTTACTGTAACTCAAAGCATTTTCTTGTGGAAATGTCCTTTGTGGAAGGGCAGGAAGTTTGTCCTTGAGGAAAGGAGGCAGCAGGGAACCTCTACAGAGGATTCTGCCTTCAGGCAAGGGGCACTTGGGGCAAGAGGTTACTGTGAACAGAATGTGCCTGTAAAAGGCATGACCCACTAGGTGGTCAGAAACTGCTTTCTTGTCAGAAACAGATGTTGAGATTTGAAGGTGTTGAAAGGCTTGGGGTTTTGTTTTTTTTTTTATTTCAATTTTGATTTTTATATTTTTTGAGACTAGGTCTTGCTATTTTGCCCGTGGAACTGCAGGCTCACATTGCACAGGCTCAAGCAGTCCCCAGCCTCAGCTTCCCAGGTAGCTGGGATGGGACGTGAACCGTGATCCCCAGTCCCAGCTGCGTTCCATAGGCTAGTGCTTACAGGCACGTGCCACTGTGCTGCCTCAGGCTTGGGTTTTAGAGTAGAGAAAAGATGATTTCACAGTGACAAAGAGGCTCAGAGTCCATACCTGCAGGTCAAGTAGAGCTGAGAATTTTCCTTGTTAATTTTATATTTTCCTTGCAGGAGCGAGATATTGAACTGGAAATGGGAGATGATTACATTCTGGACCTTCAAAGTAAGGACTCAAGTGCAGTAGTTACTCTAAAATGCCAGTTGCATGTAACATGTCTCAGAAAAGTGAAAGAACTCTAATCTCAGCATTTAAGATAATTAACACCTTTTGTTTTCCTTCAAGTATTTTTTTTGATGTATTTATATATTTTGTGTGTTGTATGTATTATGTGTATATTTGTGTGTGTGTATTTTGTAATTTTGTTTTCATTTTCTGGCTGCTTTACCCCAAGTTGCTGGAAAACCTTGGGAGATCTTTTTAGAGTGTCACTTTGTTAATGTCTTCACAGAGTGGCCTGACTTAGTATAAGTGGTGACTCATTTTGGACATGCAGTTGAAGATACTGAAACTGTTATTAATGTAACTTTTTAAAAATTTTTAGAGTACTGGAATATAATGAATTCACATGAAAAGTATGATAAGATACCTGAGATCTGGGAAGGACACAATATAGCTGATTATATTGATCCTGACATCATGCAGGTTTGTATCACTTGTTAAATTATGTAACTTCTCTTCCCCTTTAATATGCCTGTTAGAAGATATGCCCTTAACTCCAGGCCTACTGTATCAATTGCCTTGTCTCTTTTATACCTCTGAGTCTCCTCTTTTTATCAGTAGGATCTTTCTGTTCCTCCTGAGTGTTCCTGAAGACCCCAGGGGTCAGCTCTGCAGCTCCCCCTTGCATTGAGCTGTTAAAGTCTCCAGTTCCTGTTGCACTTCCCTCTTCCATTCTGATCAGGGTGTTGCCCTTTAGAGGGAGAGGAGTTAATATACTGTGACCTCCTTTTCACCTGAGCTCTGCCCTAATGTGACATGATGGCCTCTGGGCGCACTTTGTCTGAGTCCATCCTTTTTTTTCTCTGGAGCTTTGCTTCCTCACCCACCTCCCTGTTACAGTTCCCCATTTTGTCCAGACACGTTATCTCCATAGGTTTCTCAGATCGATTGATTTAATTAATTAACTAATTAATTAATTTGGGGCTAGGTCTCCCTAAGTTGCCTGGGGTAGTCTCAAACCTGTGGACTCAAGTGATTCCTAGCCTCAGCCTCCCAAGTAACAGATTACAGGCATGCACCACCGTGCCCGGCAAGTTTCTCAGATTTTAAAAACAAAGCTTTCTTAAACCCTGTGTCTTCCTTTGCTTGTTATTCTTTTTCTCAAACTTTTAGAAAAATATTTGAAATATTTGTGGCCTACATTTCCTCACTTTGCACTCCCAAATTTTCAGTGCTGTTCTTAACTTGCCATTTCGGTCTCATTGTCCTTGCCCATGTGTAAGCCCTTCACATTGACATTTCAAATTTCTGCTCTAGGAGTTGGCAGTTGATAGCATCCTGATAAGCTTTTGTATTTAAATAATGAGCCTTCTTCACTTGTTCCTGTTTATTGCAGTCTCACTGCCTTTTGTTGACTCTGCTTTCCCATCTCTTCCTTTTTCCCTTCTGCTGGCTTCACTACCATAGTTAAGAAATCACTTCTTTAAACATAGCGGTTGTACCTCCTGCTTTCATCTTGCATGGTAGGATAGCCAGTTTCCCTATTGTGGCGTAGAGTTGGGAGATCGGCCCAGCCTATGTCTTTTTGCCTTCCCTCTGGCTGCACTTCACACAGAAGTGGTGGGCACATCTCACTCTTGTACCCGTCCATATCAAAGTTTATTTGTTGGATTCTAATATTTATCCATTCAATTTTTTATTAACCATATAGCCAGTGAAATTGTGTTTTGGGATGGCACTTGAATGGATAAATGAAGTGTTTTAGTACACTTAGGTCCACATTTTAAGTTCTTCAAGAACTGAGGTCCCTTTTGTACTTGCAGGGTCTATGGGAGTGCAGTAGGTTTAGTCTGCACACTTTTAACCTTGGTGTTGGGATTATTTTTTTAAATTTACTTATATATAAATTTCACATCATTTGTAATCCCAGGGATTCACCCTCCCCACCATTCCCTCCTTTCCCCCCCTGCCCGAAGTTGTGTGCTTCAGTTTGGTGCTTAGCTTGTTTTGACTTTTCCTCATTGCTTTTGTTTATTTTTTCCCTATATCCCATATATTAGTGAAACCATTGGGTGTCTTTTTCTTTTTGACTTGTTTCTGCTAGAATGATTTCTTTTAAGTACATCCATGTTATCATAAAATCATCAAATTCGTCATTTTTAATTGATGAGTAATATTCCGTTGTGTATATATACCACTTTTTTTTCTTTCAGTCCTCTGTTCTGGGGCATTTAGGTTGCTTCCAAGTCCTTGCAATTATAAATAGTGCTGCAGTAAACATCCAAGCACAGGTGTCCCTTTGTACCCACATTGAGGTCTCTTTTGGGTAGATACCCAAGAGAGCAATTGCTGGGTCAAATGGTAGTTCCATTTTCATTAATTTGAGGGTCCTCCACACAGCTTTCCATAGTGGTTGGACCAGTTTACATTCCCACCAGCAGTATAAGAGTGTTCCTTTCTCTTCACATCCTCGCCAGCACTTGTTGCCTGCTCTTTGGATGTGGGCCATTCTTACTGGTGTAAAGTGGTATCTCGTTGTGGGTTTTTTTGCATTTCCCTTATTGCTAGTGACATTGAGCAATTTTTTATGTACCTGTTGACCATTTGTATTTCCTCTTTGGAGAAGTGTCTTTTTAGTTCTCCCCATTTTTTGATTGGGCTTCTTGTTTTGCTTTGGTTTAGTTGTGTGAGTTCCTTGTGGATCTTCATTATTAAACCCTTATCACTCTTGTGGAAGGTAAAAACTTTTTGCCTTTTTGTTTTTTCTGTTGTCTCTTGCTGTACAGAAGCTTTTTAGTTTGAGGTAATCCCATCTGTTTGTTTTCCTTCATTTTTTTGCCTTCTGTAGATGTTTCCAGAAAGGGATTTCTGAATTGTAGTTCATTGAGGGTTTTGCCCAAGTTGTCCTCTATGTATGTTAATGGTTTCGGATCTGACATCTAAGTCTTTTATCCATTTTGAGTTGATTATTGTACATGGTGTGAGAGAGTTTTCTTGGTCCATTTTTTTGCGTGTCTTAGTCCAGTTTTCCCAGCACCATTTATTGAAGAGGCTTTCTTTGTTCCAATGTAAGTTTTTTACTCCTTTGTCAAAGATTAGTTGACTATATGTGTGGTTTTATTTCAGGGCACTCAGTTCTATTCCATTGGTCTGATTGTCTGCTTTTGTACCAGTACCAAGCTGTTTTAATCATTATGGCTTTGTAGTATAATTTGAACTTTGGAATTGTAATACCTCCATTCTCTTTTTTTCTGGTCAGGAGGCTTTTTGATGTTTGAGGTCTTTTGTTATTCCATATGAATTTAAGTAATTTTTGTTCTCTCTCTTTAAAAAATGTCATTGGGATTATTTGGATTGCATTGAATCTGTAGATTGCGTTTGGTAAGATGGCCATTTTGATGATATTAATTCTCCAATCCATGAACAGGGATTAATTATTTTTAAAGAAGACAGAGTTGGCACAGAACTGTAAACTGTGTGCTGTTAGTTTTGTGTCATAAAGTCTTCCTTATCTTCAGGCTGTTTTCTGGGAGGGAAGCTCTGACAGTGATACTGGACCCCAGTTTTGATTGCATCCTGAAAGACCTGAGGGAAGCCTAGTTCATGGAAATACTGCCACACTTACGCAAATGAGTTTTTCATTGTTAATTTTGCTTGATTTTGACTCTTAAAGAAATTGGAAGAGTTGGAAAAAGAAGAAGAACTGAGAACTGCTGCTGGAGAGTATGACAGTGAATCTGAAAGTGAAGATGAAGAAATGGCAGAAATCCGACAGCTGGCAAAGCAAATTAGAGAGAAAAAGAAGTTGAAAATTCTTCAATCCAAAGAGAAGAACACACAGGGACCTAGAATGCCTCGAACTGCTAAGAAGGCAAGTTTTGTCTTTGCAGAGCCATGATCTATTTCCTTGCATGTTGGGTTCATCTGGAATCATTGCTAACTCATATTTTAAGAATATTTTGACCACAAGAATGTGCAGGCTATTTTCGTTGCTTATATTCACCTCCCAAGTTGTTTGAGGATTGATCTCTTAGGTGCTGATCACTTATGCCATTTCTTGGTAACTTTCATGTTCAGAGATACAGGATTCAACCGTTTTGCAGTTGTGAAAATCACTATCTTCAGTTGTGACAGATAATCAGTGAACATTTTCTTACTTTCTTTCATTAGAATTCATTTGGAATTTACAGAAATCTACCCAATCGAATTCAAATCCAAAAGTCACCCCGTTGACTGCTGTGAATAGGAGGGTGGCTTGGGTGGGCTTAGTTGTATGCTAGGCACACGTACATTGCAGGTCAGCATTCTTTTCTGACCTGAAGCCTGTCTTCAACAGGCTACTTTGTCTCTTCTCCCTGCTCTTGTCAGGGTGGCCAGCAAGACTTGAGTCATGCACCCACCCTGCGACTGGGACTGGTCCTGAGTTTGAAACCTCCTAACCAGGGACATGTATAGAAAGGTGGGGGTAGCTTCCTAGGAGAGCCAGAGTGTGCAGGGCAGTTAAAATATAAGGGGAGAGGAGGAAAGCAACAACTCTTGGCACACCTCAGTGAATGTTCGTGACTGGAAATAATTTTTCCATGTAGTCATTCTTTACTATATTTCCCCAGTGGTGCTCAGTGACTTGGGAAGAGATACTGCCGTGTAGAGTCTGTTTTTGGATGCATTGCCTGATCACCCCCTATAATTTGCACATGGGTACATCCTTGGGGTTTGTGGAATAATCCAGGGACATGAAGTATACATGGGTCTTAGACATAGCAGTTTGCCTATGAAATGTTAGTGTTTATGGGATGTAATGATCATCATGAACATGAACCCAGATTATAGATGCAGCTTAAAAAAGAAGTGGATCTAAGATGATTGTAAAAGGTGCATTTTCCCTTGAATTCTTTTTAACATTTCATCAGACCAAGTTTACTTTATTCACCCGTGTTTCCTATTAGGTTCAGCGAAACGACTTGGAAAATGAGATGCGCAGTCTTGGAATTGACATGGATGACAAAGACAATGTGAGTGTGTTCAGAGGGCTCAGATGTACATGTGTGCTTGGGACAGCTTTGTTTTTGAAACCTGCAGAGTTACAGGTTGATTAAGACAGAAATGAAGACTTTCAGTTTTTCTCCTGAGGTGCTTCATTGGTATGAGCTGTAGATTAAATTGTCTGGCTGAGTTGAGTGTGTTTGTCATACTGTTATCCTTTTCCCTGTCAGTGGTTCAGGAGCATTCTACTTGGGCCCTGGTGCAGAAGGGTGGAATTTTCAAATGTAGATCACCATTTGGGAAATGGTGACAGATTTTGTGTCCTGCCCCTGGGGTGGGCAAGTCCCATGTGCTGCTCTCGGGTTCTATTTAAGTGTCAGTTATGTCAGGTGTCCTGGTGTTCTTCTTGCTTTTTGTCAAATTTCTTTATATGTTATGTTTTCTTCCATTCTCAGTTTCGTGGAAAAATAACAAAAACTAGAAAGAAAAAACAATGGCTTGTGTATACAGCACAAACAACTAACTAGGTTGGCAAATGGTTAAAAACCATCTTTTTTTTTTTTTTTAATCCAATGGGCTTTTGTTTTTTGGTTTTTAAAAATAGACTTATACGATCATATTCCATATGTTACATTTATGTTTCATTGTGGTATAAATGTTTTTTCGTTTCAGGAAAATTTTCTCACATTGTTAAGTGCGTCAAAAAGTTTGGTCTTTTTGTTTTTGGGTTGCTTGCAGCTTAAAAAAAGAAGGCAAGGTGTGACATATCAGCATTCAGGGAAAATGCAACCTGTAATAGAATGTCACCAAGAACAAAGTTACTAAATTATGTTCTCCTGCATAGTTATTTATTTGAACTATGACTGACTTTGGTCACATTACATCTTCACATAGTGCTTTAATTATCTTCAGTTATCAGATATGAGGTGTGACGAGTCACCATGAGAGGATTTAGTATATTATATAGTTCACAACTTTTTCTGGAGCCCAAAGTTAGAAGACCTGTCATGACGGTGCTTGTTCTAATTTTTTTTTTTTTGAGACTAAGTCTCACTATTTTTGCCCGTGGAACCGCAGGCTCACGCTGCCTGGGGTACCACGGACTCAAGCAGTCCCCAGCCTCAGCTTCCCAGGTAGCTAGGATTACAGGTGCACACCACCAAGTCCAGCTATTTTTTGGGACTAGGTCCCTCTGTGTTGCCCTGGGCGGGACTCGAACCACAATCCCCAGACCCTGCCATGACTCCATAAACTGTCGCTTACAGGCCTTCACCATCGTGCCCGATGCTTGTTCTAATATTAATATTGCTGTGATATGAATTAGGTTAGGGAACATATATAAATATATCTTTAACAAAATGACTCTCTGTATTCTGAATTATATTCCCAAATAGTTTTCTGGAACTACCCAGATGAAGAGATAACATTGTGTTAAAGTTCCTTTCCAAACAAAGAGTATCACACACATCCCAGTGTGTGAAAGTGCCTGTTTGCCTTGTCCTGCTGGCATGTAATGCCAGTTTAATGCATGTTTACAGATTCTGACTTTCAGTTGTTGGTTCAGTGCTGGGCCCAGTGTGCACTTGACTTTAGAGGTAGTCATCCAGTTTATCTCCAGAAGAGCATCCAGTCAAATGAGGCACCCACAGGGCCTGCCTTGCCAAAGGGCTGCAGGTTTGCTTAACCTCAGGGCTGGGCTCTCTGTTGCCTGTTGCTGTTGAGATCGATGACCCAAAATTGGTGGAGTCAGGAAGATGATGTTTTATGTCTGAAATACAAAGTGTAAAACTAATTATCCACGGGGAGGGAAAACAATGAATGTGCAGCTCTAGTAAATTTTTTTTATGATGGAGTTTAAGTCAGCCTTGTAACAATGTGTGTGTCAAATGGAAAAGATTATTTGACCAATAATTGATGTAAAATTAATTCTGTAGTTTATGTCTCTTTAGCTTATTTGATAATAGCTCTTTAAGCCTTCTCTCCTTATTGGAGTTTGTGACTAGTCCAGGAGGCACGGCTAGGGTCCCAAAGCTCTGAACTTGAAAGCTTGGTTGTTGTGCTTTTCAGGCCCATTACGCAGTACAGGCCAGGAGGTCCCGGAGTGTCACTAGGAAACGGAAGAGGGAAGAGTCTGTCCCACCTTCTTCAGTGACTCGAAGTCGCAGTTGCTCTCGAACTCCACGCGACGTTTCTGGTCTTCGGGATGTCAAGGTCAGTCTCAGAAATGTGTGATTAGTAGAATGGTTGTCTCTGGGCTCTTGACTGGGAGAAGTCACGGGGCACATACCTCTAACTTTCCTGTGGAGCAGTGGGGTCTTCTTGTTCTCAGCACCAGAGAACCCTTGCAGGGAGCCAGAGGGAGCAGTTTTGCTCAGTGTGTTGGGAAGAATCCTTTACACATATACAGTCTCCTTTGCTGACTTATTTTTATTAAAAAGTGCCAAAATTGTTAGTTTTAGCACTTTGAACATTTCATAGAACCCTGAGTTTTCCATTTCCCCACATCATTGTTCTAGAAATCTGAATTTCAATATTGGCTTTACCACTTGACAGTGAGATGTGAGTCATACAGTTTTGTGAGCCAGAATCTCAGTTTCTTCCTTTGTCTAAAAGGGACTTGGAACAGATGTGCTCTAATCTCCCAGGTCTGAAATGTATCTGGCTCACCTAATACCAAGTTTGTCTAGATAAGTGTTCCATCCTGTTTGAGGCATCGATGTTGGTCAGGTCCTGCAGGTGCTACGGAGGTAGTATGGCAGGAGGACAATGAAGAGACTTAGAACAGACTTGTAGAAAAAATACACATGGAAATTTCGTTATCCATAGTTAAATTATGTTTTCTTGTCCTTTGTAGATGGTGAAGAAAGCAAAAACTATGATGAAAAATGCCCAGAAGAAGATGAATCGTTTGGGGAAGAAAGGGGAAGCAGATAGACATGTGTTTGATATGAAGCCTAAGCACTTACTATCTGGAAAGAGGAAAGCGGGTAAAAAGGACAGGAGATAGTGTCCTTTGCTATGAGACAATTTGCAGGGATTGTTTGTTTCTTGCGTTGGTGTAGTTTCCCAAGAGCACGAGTCATGACAGCAAACTGAAAACTGCGGTGACATAACTTAAAGCACTGTTGCTTTGCTGAAAACCGTAGTTAACCCTTAGCTATACAGGTGTGGGAAATATTTTTAACTGCATAATATTACAAATTTTATTACAGATATTTTTGGTAGATCATAATTTCTGCATTTAATGAATGTTTACTGCCTCAGATTTGCAGAAATGCAAAGATATGTCGATGTGATTATGTTGTGTTTGATGGAGAAAAATTGTCAATTTTTTTCTGTAAGCAAAACTGTTCATTGCATATGAATAACCTTTTGGGAAAGTTAAAAAAGAAAAATCTCCCTTGTGATTGTGTGCAGAAGGCTACCAGCCTGCCCTGTAAGAGTACATGTGAATTTATAGGTTTGAACTAAATTATTTTATCTTTTTGTACAATGTGCCATAATAACCTGTCTCCACTATTTTATGCAAAATAAACTTCCAAGAGAAAGTAGTTTTAATGTAGTTATTCTTCTTTCCTTTGGTATAAGTCACTTGTGAGTTTGACTAAATGGAAAAATATAAATAACTATTTTTTGTTTTCAAAGCAAAAAATACTTTGTGTGAGGGAGTTTTCTAAGGGACTAAAGCACTAAATGTTCTCTAAGGCACTAAAGCAATTAAGTATGGGCATCTGTTTCAGTGCTGCATTGCTGAAAATTATAAATGCTTATAAAACACCCAAACAGCCCCCAACACAACCACAAAAATACCTTTTGGTAGCCTGTTCCCAGTAACTAAGTGAAGATAATACTGAGATGCATGTCATCTCAGGACCTCCACACCTAGTAGAATGTAGCAAAATAACATGTTAAAATCTGATACTCGTCTTGAGCACAGAAGGTACCACTGTTAACACTTACATACTGTGGAGATGCTCCCCTTCACAAGTCCCCTTTGCTGACTCTTGGAATCTTTCAAAGTACATCTGTGTGTGTCTGTCTCTAGTGTTTGCAGTGTATTAGGAAGCTTTCCTTTTTACACTTGATGTGTTTTAAAAGTTGTATTGCAAAGACCAGGCATGGTGGTGCATGCCTGTAAGCGGCATCCTAGGAAGCTGTGGCTGGGGCCAGGGATCGCAGTTTGAGTCCTGCTGGGGGCACGTAGCGAGACCTAGTCCCAAAAAAATATAGCTGGGTGTGGTGGTGCACGCCTGTAATCCCAGCTACCTGAGAAGCTGAGGCTGGGGATTGCTTGAGTCTGCGGTACCACAGGCAAAACTAGCAAAGTTGTGTTGCATTTGGAGTATAAAGATTTTTCTCAGATATGCATACATGTATCTGCTGGAAGAGGTTATAAGAGATTCACACTTGAATGATGTCAGAGAAGATGGTGGAGTAGGACTCACCAGGAATCTGTCTGTAACTAGATTCCAGTTCTCTGGCAGAATATAACTATTAAGAACTTGAAATCGGCTGGGCATGGTGGCTCGTGCCAGTAAGCTTCAGCCTACGAAGCGGCCGAGGCTAGGGATCGCGGTTCGAGTGCCGCCTGGGGTAACACAGCGAGACCTAGTCCCAAAAAATAGCTGGATGTGGTGGTGTGCGCCTATAATCCCAGCTACCTGGGAAGCTGAGGCTGGGGATTGCTTGAGTCTGTGGTACCCCGGGCAACGAGAGCCTGCGGTTCCACGGGCAAAAATAGAGAACCTAGTCTTTAAAAAAAAAAAAAAAAAAATTGAAATCTGCTTGACTGGTAGGTCACGTGTAGTTCTGGTCAGTTGGCGTCTACTGGTCCCCACCCCCAAGTGCCTGGGTTCCTGGAGTCATTTGTGGGAGTCTGGGCACTCAGGCTTTGTTTTTCCAAATATTGGGGTTCCATGACTTTGTTGTTGCATTCTTTTTTTAAATAATTGCTGCTTTTGTTGGCAATAGTGTAGACGGGATCCCTGCTTGCTGAGTCAGATTCAAAGCATATAGAGGGCCAGTGCCTCTTTTATTTTGCTTTGTAATTTTACTTTTTGACCCTGTTGGGGTGAGCAGATTAGATTTAAGTTGTTGTTGTTTTTATTCACAAGGACAAGTTTATTATAAAAAGGGAAAGAAAATAAAGGATGCTTGCTTAGGCATAAGTGGCAGAAACCCCCAGAAGGGATAGATTTGTTAAACGAGAGGTCTGCGTAGTCCTTGGGGGAGGATAGCTGCCTCTGCTGCTCTGCAGAAGCAGGTAGGTGAAAAGGAGCACCTCCACAGGTGGCCAGAGGGGCTGGCAGAAATTTCACTGCCACCTTATCACCCAAGAATCATAATTTGCCCATCCCACCCCTTTCCCCCTCCCTTGCTCTATGCTTCAGTTCTGCTGAGAGTTGCTTCTAAATTTTTCCTGTTTTCCCTATCTCCTCCATGTAAGTGACACCTTTTCTCTTTTTCTTTCTTATTTCTGCTAGCATGATTCCTTCTAGCTCCATCCATGTTGCCACGAATGGCCTATTGTCTTTTTTGACTGGTGAATAGTATTCCATTATGTACATATACCACAACTTTCTGAAGGGATTAACTCTTTAAAAGTAATTGTTCAGGGGAATTTTAAGACGTACAAGCCTAGGGAAAGCCTCAGAACTGCAGGTAGACAGCAAGTTTTACTTGACAAGTATGTGATAACAATCCAAAATTTAAAAATAAGAGCAACTCTTCAGGGAGGGGGAGAATCTGAATTCCAGAGCTGACATAACAAAACTCATGCATGTCTTATTTTTAAAAATGACATTTAGAGAAATAGAAAAGATTTAAAGGAGAAAGAAAAAAAAAACAAAAACAATGGAAGACCAGAAGGCAGATTTAAGAGATTTCAAAACAAGTATATATATATGTATGTGAAGTGTTAGGTTAATATTTGGCATTTATAAAGTTCAAATACAAGAAGAAGAAATGGGCAAAACATGAGCAGACCTCTACAAAAAAAACCTACAAGTGACCAAGTATACAAAGAGATGATGAACATCATTAATTAGAGAAATGAAAATAAAAAACCACAATGAGCTCACACCCCCTTAGGATGGTCATTTATCAGAGTAACAAATGACAATGTGGAGTAATTGAAGCCTTTGGGAAGGTAAAATAGTATAGTCATAGAAAATAGGAATAGAATTACCATGCTATCCAGCCATTCCGATTACAGGTATGTAGCCAAAGGAATTCAAAGCAGGGCCACATATGAAAACAAGCCTCATGTCCATGAATGGATGAATGGACAAGGAAAAGATGTAAGTGCATACAATGGAATATTGTGCAGCCTTTTAAAAATAATACGTGTTGCATAGTGGATGAACCTTGAGGACGTTATGCTGAGTCAAACAACGCTGTCCACAGAAGGGCAAATAGTGTAACTCCACTCTGAAGTATATAGTCAAAATAATAGAAACAAAAGGGGGTTTTGTTTAAAAGGGGGTTAGCATTTAACATCTTTATGCTGGCATCCACCACTGCTGGTACATGCATACACAGGTGCACTTCATTTAATATAAATCAGCCCCATTTGGGGGAGAAAAAAAACTAGTAACAGCTACCTGACAGCAGAATAAATGAAATATGTCCCTGTTGTGTGTTAATAGTATAGCAGTTCAGTTTTGCAAGATGAAAAATTTTTAGAGCTCCATTGAGTGCAGTTGCAACCTTTGGTTTGGACTGTGGGACACAGCAGATGTTTTCTGAGGTAGGATGGCTGGTCATTTTTTGGTCTTAAAAACCTTTTCCCTCTCCCATTTAACCTTTTGTTAATAATTCCACTGATGCTGCACACGGAGCATGAGTAGTGACTTGCAACTGTGAGCAAGGATGAGAACCTACAATGAACTGTCTGCAGACCTTCGCATTGTTTTATAGATTCTTCCTCAGAATTCATTAGGGTAAAACTCTTCTGTCCAATTACTACAACAGGACGGGAAAAAGCAGAGATGTGACCCTAGAGTCCTAATGCTGATAACCAGTTACCCTAACTGCTCAATTCCGTCTGAAACCACCCTGTGAATTCATTTCTGGAATATAATAACCCCCAGGTATCCAACCAGTAACTCCTTAAAGGACCAAACAATTTCCATCCGATTTTTTTATTTTCAGGAGAATGATCTAGTACAATTACAAATAGCAATGAATTTATCAAGCATTGAAATAAAAAGTGATTTTCTTAGAACTACACAGAACATCAAAGAATTAAATTAGCTCTCTTCAAAGTTTCTTGATGATTCAATTTATTTAACTCATGGCAAAACAATGTTTTCCTGAGATGTATTTGTCCAATTAATACTATTGACATTTTCCACATATGTCATCATCATGGAACATATGACCCCAAAGTTTGAGTTTCACCAAAGACGGTGCTGGCAGTGGTGGTGAGGTCAGGGAAGCTGCCTACCTGTACTTCTGAGCTACCTGCATCTGGGATCTCAGGAAGGTTTTAGAGGTAAAGGAGGTGGTTGGCAGCTAAGAATTTGGAACTTCATAGGTTCATATCCTTTCCTACATGTACCGCAGTTCTTCATTTTGACTTCTTGGACATCTCAATTCCAGAGGGGAGAATGGCTACGCAGAAGCAGGTGTATGTGGAGCTTGGGTGAGTTTTTGCACTTTTCTCCTGGATGCTTGGCATCAGTTCCTGATGGAATTCCATCAAAACATCCTAACCTCACAGCCCAAAATGAAATTACTGAGGGAATAATAATCCCATTAGGAGGTAAGTTTTAAAAGAAAAACAGCATTTTCTAGAGAGCAGTCACAACATTTTAAGAGATGAAGGAAAATCAGGGCACTCAGAAAAGTGAAGCAGATTCTGAAGCTATAGCTATGTGATTAAATGCATTCCGTACTAAATTTTTGTGTTGCACTCTCATTAATAGGATTAATAGCAATAATTAAAGTTGCTATTTTAATTTGAAATGGAAGTCAAGGCCCTGCAGTTGTGACACCTGACTCTGAATGTACCTGCCCCATCTCAAGGTCTGTGGATTGTATCAAGCTCCACAAACTGGGAGACATTCTGTAACTTCCCCCACCACTTGAACACATATCCCTCCATGATGATCCTAAACCATGGGGTGACCTTCTCCAGTCCTCGGGTTGCCCTGTCTAGGAGGTCCTTCACCTCCTTCTTGGTCATGTAACTATAACCTTTGACCTCCCTGCAGTCTGGATTCAGTGTGACATCTTTCTTCACTAACAGAAGGTAGCCAACTTCATGGTCTCCCCAGATGTCGTCCGATGGACTGTTGTGGTAAATTCGAGTCATAAAAATTATATCTTCTGTGGAAATCTGTGGCAAAGATTGATAAATGTTAATTCAAACAAAAGGAAAATACTTTGGAAAGATAAGTAGCATTTTTTTCTTTAATTCATTTAGAATAGACTCAGTGTATCCACTAATTGTCATTTACTCATTTTGCATGGGGGAGACCAAAATAAAGAAATCATAGTCCAGCCTAGGATGGGAGGCTGAGACTGGGAATTGCTTGAGTCTGCAGGTTTGAGACCCGCCCGAGGTAACATAGTGAGACCTAGCCTCAAAAAAGAAAAAAAAAAAGAAATCATAGTCTTTGACCTTGATAACTGGATCTCATTATGCTCTCAGTGGGATAATTATGTGGACAAAATTGAAATTAAAGAAGGTCTACTAGGAAATCATGGGCAGGATTTGTAATTCATCTATAGATTCCACATTTATATGGGGATTTTGTTTGTAGATTATCTGTAAAGGGGGCTTTGTTTTTGATTCTCATGTATTCATCATCACATTCAGTAGCAACAAATCAGATTCACTTATTTTCATGTATAAACCAAGACTGAAGTTTTGTTTTACTCTTAAAAAGTTTTTGTTTTTGAGAATAGGTATCGCTGTTTTTGCCTGTGGAACCGCAGGCTCACGTTGCCTGGGGTACCACAGACTCAAGCAGTCCCCAGCCTCAGCCTCCCAGATAGCTGGGATTACAGGCGCATGCTACCACACCCAGCTATTTTTTGGGACTAGGTCTCACTCTGTTGCCTGGATGGGTCTTGAACCCGTGAACTCAAGTGATTCCCAGTCCCAACTGTGCTCCCTAGGCGCTTAAAGGCGCATGCCACCGTACCTGGCTGATTGGCACTAAGATTTTAAATACTTAACATTTTTTTACAAACAGATGTAGGAGAGGAGCAAAGGTAGTACCTGCTCAGGGGGGATGCCCAGCTCGGCCTGCAGGCGCCTATAAGCTGCACGCCTCATTCCCAGGAAGTCTTTCTCTTCCAGCTCTGCAGGAATGCTCAGTGGATGACCGGAGCAGGAGTCCGTAGAATACCCTTGGAAAGGGGTAAAGTGACTGCTTCAGGAGGAACTTCTTAAATAGATGGGGTAATTTCTTAGTTGTGATTTAGTTGATAAAATAAATATGATTCTGAGTTACCGCCTCTTTGTTAAAAGTTATTCATTCATAGCGGGCCGGGCACGGTGGCTCGTGCTTGTAAGCTTCAGCCTATGAAGCGGCCGGGCCTAGGGATCGCGGTTCGAGTGCCGCCTGGGGCCCATAACGAGACCTAGTTCCAAAAAAATAGCTGGGCGTGGTGGTGCGTGCCTGTAACCCCAGCTATCTGGGAAACTGAGGCTGGGGATTGCTTGAGTCTGTGGTACCCCAGGCAACGAGAGCCTGCGGTTCCATGGGCAAAAATAGCGAGACCTAGTCTCAAAAAAAAAAAAAAAAAAAATTTATTCATAGCAAATCCTCAATTTCTTTAAACTAAAAAGTCTTAGACAGGCACGGTGGCGTATGCCTGTAAGCAACAGCCTATAGAGTGTGGCTGGGACTGTGGATCAAGATTCGAGTCCCGCCTGGGGCAACATAGTGAGACCTAATTCCAAAAAAAAAAATAAATAGCTGGGCGTGGTGGTGCGTGCCTGTAATCCCAGCTATCTGGGAAGCTGAGGCTGGGGATTGCTTGAGTCTGTGGTACCCCAGGCAACGTGAACCTGCGGTTCCACAGGTAAAAAAACCAAAAAGAAACAAAACAAAAAAACCCTGAAATTCACAAGTAGGAGGCAAGGGGCTCCTGTGTGAAAACTCCTCCCTCCCCTTACCTCTCCCCCCTCCCCCCCAGCACAGTGCAGTTGGTGCTCTCAGAGTTCTTTTGAGAAGGCTCACCAGGAAATGTGTACTTGGCATCCGACCTCTGCTGTATCAGGAGTTGGTCTTGCATGTTGAACAGGACAACACTGAAGCCTCGGTGTAACAGCCCTGTGAAGGGGTGTGCTGGTCAAAGATGGCCCATGTAAATGCGCATCTGTTCTTGCCCTTTGCCTGCCATCCAGGCCATGTCAGCTGTAGCTACCGCAGGAGCTGCCCTATGCTATGTACCAGATATGTGACATGCTGTTGCTGGGAAGTCTCCCAGTGGCACCTACCTCTGGCACTGTTGCCACATTTTCTATCTTAAGAAGATTGCAGGGTAGAGAAATCAGTTGTCCACAATAGTCACATGGGTGTGGGGTTTGGACCCAGCCAACCTAATGCCTCTGATCTACAACTGCTGATGTCCCAGCTGAGGGTGGGCACAGGCAAACCTGGGGGCTCCCAGCTGTGGGTACCCTAGCAGGGTTCACATGAAGCCTGGCAGCTCCTGAACATCCCTTGGCATTTTAAAAGGGGAACATGGCCTGAATGAGCACCTGTTCTCAGTGACAATTTTTCAGACATCTCCATGAGTGTGCATGTAATGTTTGGGAACAGTCTACCCCCATGGGGATCTTCTTCCTCACCTTTATTGATGTTTTCCCTCAGGTGACAAATTTTCTTTGTCTCGGCCCCAATAACCTGATCATTCTCATCGACTACGATGCACATCTCTTCCAGCCGCTGCTTCTGCAAATTGTCCAGGTGGGTTAGGCTTACCTCAGACATACCTGCAAGGGGGAACAGGTTAAGAAGGAGGATTGTATCCCAATGTGCTAGGAAAAGGCAAAAAGCAAGGTAACATGCAGTTAAATCCTTGTGTATCCACAGTATAAGTTACATGAAAAGATAAGGTTGATAATTACATAGGGTGGGGTAATATCTTTAAAAATTTACCATCTTACACCAGCAAAAATGGCCCATATAAATAAAACAGACAACAACAAATGTTGGCGCGGATGTGGATGTGGAGAAAAAGGACCTCTCTTACACTGCTGGTGAGAGTGCAAACTGGTCCAGCCACTCTGGAAGACTGTGTGGAGGACCCTCAAACAATTGAAAGTGGACTTACCATTCGACCCAGCAATCCCACTACTAGGAATCTACCCAGAGTACATGAAAACATTAATTCAAAAGGACACCTGTACGTTCATGTTCATCGCAGCTCTGTTTACAAGTGCCAAGATTTGAAAACAAACCAAATGCCCCAAAACTGATTGGCTAAAAAAAAAAAAAAAAAA
>PVHY01019579.1:0-27112 GCA_004024945.1 Uropsilus gracilis | reverse complement strand
ATTTCATAACAACATGGATGTATTTAGAAGAAATCATACTAGCAGAAACAAGCCATAAAGAAAAAGGCAGAAACCAAATGGTTTCACTAATATATGGAATATAGTGAAAAAAAAATAAACAAAAGCCTTGAGGAAAAGTCAAAACAAGCTAAGCACCAAACTGAAGAGCACAATTTTAAGCAGGAGGGAAAGGGAGGGAAGAGAGGGGGGGGGCAAAACCTTGAGATTACAATGCTGTAAAATTTATATATAAATAAAAAAAGTTAAAAAACAACAAAGCTAGAAGACACAGAGAAATGATTGATACATTTTGCCAAAACAATTAAAGTGGAACAAAAACAAATCAAAGCTACAAGAAGAAAAGCCTTAAAAAGTGAAAAACATCATTGACAAACTGGGAGAAAATAATTGGCATCTGACCCCAGTAAGAGCTGATCTCCTCCATGTATAAAATATTCCTAGAACTTAGTAGATGAAAATCAATCACCCAAGAAAAAAGTATCTAGACAGGTCACTGAAAAGGAAGTAAGTGTATAAAAAGATGTTCAATCTGACTCATAAGAAAGGCAGATTAAAACTACACTGAGATAGCATCTATCACCTTGGGCTGGCAGATCTGATCGCACAGTGTATTCCTTTCCTAATGCTACTGGCATAGAGGATGCTGTGTCTAATAGGACATGAGCACTTAGCTTACAGTTTTCCTGGTCAGAGCTCACCACCAGCCTCTCTGAGCCAAAGTCAGGTGAAGCAGGACACTGCTCCTGTTATCTGGGCTCCCAAGGAGAAATCAGTGTCTCACCCCATCCAGATCTCCACATGCCGTCTCTTCTGTTGGCTGCCCTCTTCCTCCATCTTCAACAGCAATAGCATCACATCCCCTACATCTTGCTTCCACAGTCACTGACCTCTGAGCCCTCTTCTGCTTCTAAGGAGCTCCACGGACATCAAGGAACTCTGTGTTCACCATGGGCTACCTGCAAGCCAGAAAAAGATCTGCCCATCTTGAGGTCTGCTGATGGGCTGACACATTCACAGGTTCTAGGGTTTGGATACCTGTAGGGAGTCATTTTTGTCCCCACCACATGCTCTACCAGTAATCAGCACTCTTATTTCCAGTGAGAGGAAGACTGGCACAGGGACTCCATGTGTTCATTGGGATGATAATAACTATCAAGATTCAAAATGCACAGAACAGAACCTTGCATGCAACGGGACCCTGTGCTACAGATAGACCTGCAGACAGAGGGAAAACAACCATGCCCCAGATCCTGGGTGCAGCCACCTTTGATGGAAGGTTGGAACATTGCAAACAACACTGCATTCGTGATGGCATATCTATACGGAAGAATGTCAGGCAGCCATTTAAAAGAAGAATCGCCAAGATCATGCTGGAGGAAATGAGAGGGGAAATGGAAGAAGAAGTGAAGAAGAGTGTATAGTTTGCTGACGTCCTTGTCAAAGCTGGAAACCAGAGAAGGATTCATATTTGTGTTTACTGTTACATGCATAAAAAGAAACCCCAGGAAAACACATGAGAAATCAATTACAATGATTATCTAGGAGGGGTGGGTAGGTGAGAGATTTTTCATTCTGTGGTAACACATGCTCTTTCAAGACTCAGCTGAAATCCTTCAGCACTAAGTTCCTCCCGCCTTCCGGACACCTTCTCGCCGGTATTGTGTACCAGTACTCAGGCACCTAGGCTCTTATTTGAACAATCTTAATTTAAGCAGAAATTTTTCCCCTGAGAAGAAAAAAAAGGAGGAAGAAGAGAAGGGAAGAGGTGGTAGAGAATAGTGAGGGGACAAGAAAATAAAATGAGACATCTTTAGCAGGAGGAAGGCACCATCTTCTAGAAGGAGAAAATGGTTTTTCAAAGAGCAGCAAGAGGTGTCCTGCAAGAGAAGCAAGGTCTGCTAGGAGGCTTTGAGGGCAGGGGTAGAAATCCCCAAAGAGCGCCTGTCACAGGCTCATCACAACACACGCCCACCACTCACATAGTTGTCTCCCCACTAAGTCCTCAGCCCCTTACAGGAGTGGGTTTTGTGGTTTCCTCACACCCAGAAATTAATCTGTGTCCTCACTAGACGAGATTGGCCACTGGGGAGAAAACACTCAGGACATAGATCTTCTAAGCACCCGGTCTGAGGCTAGGCTGTGTCCACCCTTCCATGGCCCTGAAATAGAGACATCTCTCCACAGCCAAGCAAGCAGCTGGTCAATGACCCTACCTATGTTCCTGTAAGCGGGTGATGGCTGCCCCTGCCACCACCCTAATGGGGTGCAGATAAGGCAACCACAGAACTTGATCCTCCAAAGCCAGGCTCTTCTGAAAGAGAGGGGACATGGACTCTCTCAATCAATGGGGACTGTCGCAGAGAGTCAACCTACTGTCCCAGTCAAACGTGGACAGAGGGTCACCTTAGCCAGGCACATTGTTAGGGACACACATCTTGGATTTCAACTTCATTCAGAATGTCTTCCCACAGAGGACACTCAGACAAACACAGCCACTAACATTGTGACCGTAAAAGGCAACGAGACAGCGGTGGCCCACAGCTTGGATGAAAGCAAAATGCATATTGATTTTCAGAGACGTGGCCACAAGCTCATGTGTTTGTGTAAAAGCAAAAACCTGGTGTCCATGGGAGGTAAGTTAATAGTTAAAGCCCAGAGAGGTATTTCATTTTGGTTTAGTTTTGGGTTTTTGATGGAAATAAACATTTTTTGGTGCAAAGAAACATTTTTATTTCTTACTTATATGGAAAATATGCAAATAAAGATTTTTATTTCTTCAGCATTTTTAAACGCTAAACAATGCAACAAAAACTTGTCACATCCCTCAACATTCACAAGAGGAACTTCAAAGGGAGTGACCAATTTGCCCGTCAGGCCTCTTGGTAGACACAAGGTCACCACCTTGACACCAGCCTTCACTAACAGTCTCCTCCAGAGACAGAATCCTGGCACCTTCTAAACAGAGGTGCCCGAGCATCGGCAACACCTCGTCCTGGTGAATGTGAAGAACTCTTGCTCTGCAGACCAGGTTATGTCTGACAAGAAGCTGTTCCTAAAGTAGGTCACTGAGTCCCCTGCTTGCCTCTTGCATGGTACACAGGCTCAGGTTCTGGTCCAGTTCCCACCAGAAAGGGTTTACCCACCTCTTAAAACTCAGTAGGAAATAAACCTGAAATAAGGTGAGAATGGGGCAGAAACCTCCAACTGTCAAATCACAAGAAAAAAAAAGTGGCATTTTAAAATACGGCTTCCACCACCCAGTTTCTTACCAGGCTTGTATCACCCACATGCAGCAGTTGCCAGTCAAATGCAATTTAAACAACAGGGTTTTATTTACAAGGAAAATTAACCAGGAAAATGAATAGTCCTTAATGCCACAAGTGGCCAGTTATCTTACCCCAAGTACCTTTTAGTACAAAGGTCCCAAACACATGTCCAAGATGGTGCCCCTTTGCCCCTCCAAACCTACCGGCACCCTGCAAAGTCCAGTCCTTCTCTAGCATCTTCGCTTTGCTTCTTCTCTCACCAGAGTTCCGAGCTGTGACTTCTCCAAGGCTCTTCAAACTTTTCCAACAGATGCTGATGCAGACTCAGCTTTCCAAGTATGCCGCCTTGCTGCAGCTCCACGCATTTTCTTTACCAGGCCCGCCTTTGGCAGCATCTGGCCACATTCACCAGGCCTGACCTCAGCAGCCCCTGGTCACCCCCTGGCCTGCCATTCTGCCATCTGACTGGCTACTTCTCTGCTGGGCGCTCTCCCACTCCTTGCCACCACAAGGGGCACTCTTCTAGGGGGCTTCCCCTGACAGGCCATGTAGGCCTCCTTTATCTACCTGCCATTCTCATCTCTCCCCTCTCTCTCTCACTTGTAGCTAGTCTTTTCTTATTCGTTCTTTTTGTGCTTCCCATTTTCTCTCACGGCTCTTTCTCGGACTCCGCCCACCAGGCAGAGAAGTAGCCACTTGTGGCATTAATGATCTTTTGTTTTCCTGGTTAGTTTTCCTTGTAAATAAAACCCTGTTTAAGTTTCTTTGTGACTTTAGCAACTGCTGTGCACATGGGTGATGCGAATCTGGTAAGAATCTGGGCGGCAGAAGCTGCATTTTAAACATACTGCTGTTTTCCTTTGGCTTGTTGGTTGGAGGCTTGTACTCCTTTTGACCCGATTTCAACAGGCATGTGACAGAACGTTCCAGGCTGCCGATCCTGACTGCATCTTCCAGCAGACCTGCTGAAGCCAGTGCACCTGACTCAGTGACCAGCATGGAATATCAGAGTCCAACCTGACACCACCCAGAGTCCAGCAAGAGACTCACAAGACTAAAAGACTCTTCCATGATCCGGCAGCTTACGAGGGACACACGTGCTGTGTTTAAAACCAAAGGCCAAGACCAGATCTTTTTCTTATGACATCACAAAGCCCTTTTTCCCATTTCAGAGGCACCTCCTGAGAGACCAGCACACCTCCTGCTCCCAGGATCCTCTCCTGCACCTTGCAGTCAGGTGACATTGGCCCCAACCACCGCCTGGCCCGTTCCCCCCAGCCCTCCTTGCAGGTAGCCCCAGAACAAAGGCAGGTGGGGGAGAGCATGGGTGCTGTGGTCCCATCTTGGCACGCCTGCCCCATCTTGGTCTCTGCACCCTCACCTCCACGGGGTCAGCCTCCCAGCAAATGTGTTAAAGAAGCCCTGCCAAGTTGCCAGGAATGACACAAGCCACCCGGCAGATGCCCAGCCCTGGAATGGATAAGGAAGCTGATCCAGAGACGCAGTGGAGGGGTGTCCCTAGTAAGGGATGCAAACACTACCCCACAAATGCTTAGATAAGGACACAAATATGAGTCGTACCCATGCCCTGTGGCTTTGTGTTTATTCTACTCAAGCCCACCCCTTGTCCGGCCCTCCTCTGAACAGACTGCCCCCACCCCCTGAACCTCTCCCTGTCCAACAGTCCACTCGTGCTTCTGAGCCTCCAGAAGCTGCCACCAACATAGGCCACACCTACCACCAATCCCCCTACCAGCAACCACCACGTGTCCAGGCTGCAGAAGACGTGTTTCCGTGGGATAAGAGAAAACCTTTCTAGGGTTTTCTTTAATATACTGAGATCTGTATAAACAATCCAGGGAGTCCATGCAAAGGCAGCCAAGTGTTTTAAAGCATGAGCACCTACTGCAGATCAATTTCTCAGTGTCAGTGAATTTCAGCTCTTCCGTGGAATATCCGAAATGCACCTGCAGGGAACTGGGCATGTCTACGTGAGACTAGCAAAGAATCACATCTTTGGGTTTCAGTTGCAGGGCCAGCCTGAGGGAGATGGTTGCTAACTCTTCCATAGCATGTATAAATCTTCCATATCATGAATAGCTTGTGGAAAGGAAAGGTTATTCTCCCAGACATATTGCTTCATCATGGGAAAAAATGAAATCCCTTCAGCTAGACTTATCTTTTCTATATCGCTGTTTGTCCCCAAAACCAACAGCTTTAGCAGATCTGACAGCAGGGTTACAGCTGGGGTTCAAACAGAGACCTACTATGTGCAGTTCTAAGTACAGTTAAGTGCTGTGGGAAAGGAGAGAGAGGTGATCTGGTCTGGGATGGAGGGATGGATATGCAAACCACTGACCAGAATGGAAAGCAGCATGAAATCAGTGCCATCACAGAGATCCAAGCAGGAGGCCAGGAGGTCTGGGGTCCATCTTGAATGTATAAGCCAGCCACATGGAGAAGAGAGTCTGTGTGGAGCCTTCTAACCACTAGGGAGCCAGGCATATAGCAGCTATCACTGGTGGATGAGCTCAGCTGATCCCCAGATATTCCAATTCAGGAAATCCAGGCTAGACTGACCACATTTTATATGCACTGTGGATTCTGAGACAGGTGAGCTAAGAGCACCCTGTGTCCTGGGAGAAGAGCGGGCAGATGGGGCAGGCCCAGGTCACAGAGTCTGGAATGCTACACTCAGCAGACTGGACTTTGCTCAGCCAGCAGCAGTGTTTTGAATGAGTGCTGGTGTGTTCTGTTTAGTTAGTGCGGCAATCTTGCATCATAGGGTTGTATTCATCGCAGGTCTTCCTCACTGAGAACCAACAGGAACACAGCAAAAGGTCACCATGAGCTATGCTTCACCACCCATTGTCTCCTCAAATCTGTTTTAAAATGGCCCCCTGGCCCTGGGAAGGTTTAAAATGCCCCTCCCTCTTTTAAAAGTAGTGTTTAAGCCTGGCACAGTGGTGTGTGCCTGTAAGCGACAGTCTATGGAGTCACGGCTGGGACTGGGGATCATGGTTCAAAACCTGCCCAGGACAACATAGCAAGACCTAATCCCAGAAAAAAATAGCTAGGCATGGTGGCGCGAACCTGTAATCCTAGCTACCTGGGAAGCTGAGGTTGGGGATTGCTTGAGTCTGTGGTTCCCCTGGCAACGTGAACCTGCAGTTCCACAAGCAAAAATAGTGAGACCTAGTCTCCAAATAAATAAAACAACAAACAAAAAATAAAAGTAGTGTTTAGCAGAATCTACAAGCTGGGGACTATACTATAGAAAAAACAGCATCCACTGAAAATGTTATGTTTTATTTTAACACAGGCATAGCCAGTCTTACTTATTAGGCTTTATTGCATGCTGCAATATTGCACCTTTGCAGAACTGCATTGAAGGTTTGTGGCTACCCTTGTATCCCATAAGTCTGCACACCATTTTTCCAATAGCAAGTACTCCCTTCATACACATGTCCCATTTAGTAACGTATGGACGTCATTTCATTAGACACAATGCTACTGCATACTTAACAGACTACAGTGTAGTAAGATCATTCTTTTGTGTGTTCCAGGAAACAAAAAGACGGTGTAACTTGTTTTGCTGGATATTTGTTTTGTGGAGGAGGTCTGGAACCAAAGCTCAGAGTCCTGAGGTGGGCCTGTACAGTTAGCAAGAGTGAGTCGGGAGAGCCCCTAGTTAGCCCTGCTTGGAGAAAGGTAGATATAAAGGGGGCAGTAGGATCAGAGTGGACAGGTTCTTCCTCTCTTTGCTCATTTGAAGCATTTGTGCTCATTTGAAAAAGTGGAGGGAATGGGCAGTGGACACTGGGAAATAGCCTATTTGGCTTATTTTTCCGCATTGCAGAGCCTGTGAGAGGTGTATTCTTATCAGCACAAGCAGCACAAACACAATGTTCTCAGCTGTGACTGCGTTAAAGCTCTCTAGAAAGCAGTTCTAACCACACATATTCTTTCACCATACTAGCTCTCCAACTCTTTGTTCGTGCAGCCCCTTTATTCTCTTATAAAGTACGAGTGCCCCAAAGAACGTATTTTTAAATGACCTATAGCCACAGATGTTTTCTGTCTGGAAAACAAAGAATTTTTCTAATACTATTCATCTAAAATAATCATCAGCCAATAGATGTTAACCTAACCCAACTTTTAATTTTTAAAAGTAGCTATGTTTGACAGTTTTATAATTTCTCAAATCTTCCAAACTCTTTCCCCCAAACTGACTGGATGATCACAACTGCTTCTTCACTTGATGATGGTAGCACTTGTAGAACGCTCCTCTGGACACAGGATAAGACAGAGGATAAAAAGACAGAGCATAAGACAGAGAATAAAAGGCAAATCACATATTCATTTCATTATGAAATTAATTTGGAGGCCGAGAATCTCCTGAACCTGGAGTCTCTGAGGCTCTCAGGATGCACTTTCAGAGTCTCAGCTCTACAGATTTCTCTGCTCTGAAATGGGCTGAGGACACATGCTCAGAAGGCAAGTTGGAGGACCAAGGATGAGAGTCATTAACTGTCCTGCAATTCCTCATGTTGCATATGCCTTGAGCAAGCTAGGATCTGTCCAGGACTGGGGTACAGCACCAGGCACAGGCTAAGAAGCATTTGTAAAGGTGAATGAGGACATGCCAGAAAGGATCTAAAATTTGGTTTCACCTTTAGTTTTGTTCTAAAGGCGCTCACAAGGCTAAATAGGCAACGAAAAGATCCTTTTCAAAATCGTAAAGTAAGCTGGGCGTGATGGTGCACACCTGTAATCCAAGTGCTGGGAGGCAAGATGCCAGGGATCGCTTGAGTTCATGGATTCAAGACTACCCCCGGCAACATAGCAAGACCTGGTCTCAAAAAAGCAGCCGGTGTGGTGGCGGGTGCCTGTAATCCCAGCTATCTGGGAGGCTGAGGTCAGGGATCGTTTGAGTACTTGGGATCAGGACTACCCTGGGCAACATAGCAAGACCTAGTCTCAGAAAAACTAAATAAATAAAAATTAATTTCTTTTAAATCAGAAAGTTTATTTCAAATTATAGTGTCTGTTCCCTTCCTCCCTCCCCACCACCAGCCCGCCTTGCCTTAGCTCTGAAAAAGAAGGGATGGTCTCTGGGCAAAGATATTTTCAGCCAAATCCACTGGTGATTCGGATACATTGCCAACCTTAGGAACCTCTGCTAGAGAGATGTATTTATGTTTTATGGATCACAAGAAGGCTATCCAATTGTATTAATGTGACAGTCTTTTATTTCTAATTCAATTTAAAAATACCTTCCTAGAATTCCATCTCCAGTGGAAAGATGCCTCGCTTTTAAAAATCATGCCCCCATAATCCCAGTATTGCAGACACAGTACCTATACTTCCTGCTGGGAACTACTATATGGGCTATTTTTCAAACACTAACCTTCAATTAAAGGGAGAGAAGATTCCATGGTTATGCCAAAAACAAATAATGGATTCCTGTTTTCATAACAAACTTTTAAGAGAGTGTATTCCCAAAGGAAACTCATTGTTACTGAATAAAAATCTTCTTGGAGAAGAAAAGTACCTTCATATATAGTCCACATCAGGATGCAAATTGCAGAGTAACAGACACCAAAGGATTTGCATTTAATCAAATCCGAAGCAAGTCATTTCAGAAGCATCACAACTGAGTACAGAAGCCTTTCCCATCAGCATCAAGCTGACCTCCCCAGAAGACCAGGATCCCTTATCAAGGAGAAGATACCATCCTCCTTCCAGGCTGCCTACTCTACTATTAAGGAAATTTTCCAGAAGCATCCAGGATGGAAAGTGGTGAGTCAATGTCTATTATTAAATATTTTTCAACTTTAATAATCCTGATATTTATTTTTTGATATCACAGTGATCACATAAAGCAGAGGACAAGAAATAAATATGCCTAACTCTGACTAGAATATTTTAAAATCTCAAACACAGACCAGAGACCAACAAATTTCATAATCCTAGTCACAATGATTTACTGATGGTTCAATTTACTTTTGCTCCAGAGTCTAGGTTGGTATTTGTTGTGAAAGAACAACTCCATTTAACATTACTTTAATAAAATGAGGAGTTCGGTATGAAAACCTTCTTTCCCAATACAATGGCATTGCACATTAAATGTAACAATTTCCAGTAAGTGTTCAAGTATACAGAAAGCAGAAGAGTCTACAGTTATGCAGAAATTGGAATTGCTTTTATTCACACACCTTACTTTAGGCTAAAAATGAAAACTTTCCACATAAGCAGAAGAGCCTGAGTTGTTGTTATATATATATTTTTTTTTTTCATATATATTTCCAAGGACGCACAGATCATTCCCAGCTGGTTTATGCTGGTCAGTGTCAGCAAAGAATAAAACCTAGCCAGGCAGGACCACATCTGAGACTGAAAAGCCAGCATTTGAGATGTTGCCAAATGATGACAGAAAAAAATATTCTGAAAATGTAAAGTACCATGAAAGAAAAATTGGTATTTTTTTAATGTCCCAGCTCTTCAAAACAGATCCCCACAGTGAAGAAGATAGCCAGAGTCCTAAGCAGGGAGCAGGTGATTGGCAGAAGAGCTAAGTCCTGGGTTTGGTGTTGATGTTGCCATAGCCCTGGTTTACAGCATGGTGTGTGATGCAGGGGGCCAGACTCAGCCTCCCGGATGGAGGTCAACACACCACCCAAAGTGCTCATCATCTTTCAGCCTCGGTCAGTGGGCCCCCTCCCCACTTTGTTCCCACCCCATGTTCCTGATCCTCTCTTTTGGATCCAGTTTGGGCACTTAGAAGGTGGGACAATGGTGTGGTTCTTGGGTGGGACTTAACAGACACTTGTGATGTGAGCCAGGCGAATTTCTACCATGCCCTGGTGTGATAACCTCACAGGGGCTCCCAGCTTTAAAAGTCTCTATCTTCACTCCCTGTTTTATGATTGTGCCTGTATGACTCCCTTACGGGGACCTGTCCAGGTTAGCTGTTGACCTTGCCTTACCTCATGTTCTCCAGGAGGTTTGCCATAATAAAAGCAGTAGGACGCCATCTCCCCACATAATAGTGGGAACATAAATGCTGGGCTTGCAGTGGGCACATAATTAGTGCTATTATTCCTCAGGGGGCCTTCGCCTCCCCTGGAGAGGGGCCCTGGCACTTCAGGAAGGCAGGCTGGTGTGGGCTCCAGGACAGAGAGAGGGGTCCCAACAGCATCAGCTGGCACCTGAGACAGACAGGGGCCCACACACAGGACCTCTCTGGACAGGGGGCCTCCCTGTGGCACTTGGCCCACTGTGGACAAACAGAACAGGTGCAGAAACTGCCAGTCCACCCCCAGGGTTCAGGCTCTTCATCTTCTGTCCTGCGCAACATGGTGCCTGTTTTGTACCATGTAGAACCACAACTCAGCATTTGTTCTTTCCTTGAAATAGCTTTTAGTCACACACCTTACTTTAGGCTAAAAATGAAAACTTTCCACATAAGAAGAGCCTGAGTTGTTATTATATATATATGAAAAGATATATATATTTTTTTTCATATATATTTCCTATATATTGGAATGGTGTTTGGTTTTGTCTATGTTTGTCTTGAACTATGCCTTTATTCCTTCACCTTCTAATAAGGTGCGGGAGCTCACAGAAAACTAACAGGTAACAAGCACCTGCTTAGCAACTCTAAAGAATGTGAAGGGAAATGTATTCCAGAGACTAGCAGCAAGGTCTGTAACCTCACAAGGCATATTTGCTATTACATCATGAGATATACTTTAGGAATAACCTGCATCTTAAATATCCCATTTCAATATATAGTCATGAGACTTGGCAGAGAGAAAGCTTCCAGTTTTAACAGTGGTCTTAAGAGCAGCATCTGTCCTCTGCTATGGGTTCAGTCTGTCATGCATCTGCCAGTGGGAACAGACAGAACATAGAACAAGGATGGATCTGTGCTGACTGGCTGCATATACATCATAATACTACACACAGAAAGAGATTTGCCACATTCTAAAGGCTAAATTGATTCACATTGATAAATTTGCTTGGACTTTCTTTCTGGAAGCCAGGTCTTTTGTTTTCTCAACAACTGAGCTGAATGCAAGTTTGTATCTAGAGTATTTGAATAAAGACTCTTCAGTGACTCCTGGTTGATGCAGGTGTGGGTTCTTTAAACAGACACCAAATACTGGGGAAAATGTTTTGGAGTAGTACAATAACGTTTTTTAGACTAAGTGTGTTCCTTTCCAAAAGAAGGACAAACTCAGGTGTTTAAGAAACTGGAATTCTCAGAATACACCAGGCGATCATTGCAAAAATTTGTCCTAGAGCCATGGCTTAGCGGAAATTTATTTTAACCCAGTTGTGTTGTGCAAAGTACAGGCATTTGCTTATTTTGCAGCACTACTACAGAGCATGGCGCACCCTGGTTTCCAGAAGCTCCCATCTCCTAGTAAACCGCACTCTCCCAGTCTTTACCTTGTCCTAATATCTTTCTCCACCTTCACTTTCCTCCCCCTCTCTACGACTCATTATCCGTAGCCCACAAATATTTTTTCATTATATCTTATTTTACTATAATTTTTAATTCACTCCACAGGATTTATTGAGGTCCTACTCAGTGCACACACTTGACACTTTCAGTTTTCTTTGCACCCCACTTTCCTGTCAGTTCCTGGAGGCATGCCCTATTTCCCTTCTTCCCACCCCACCCCACCCCCAGTCCTTGTCTGCTTCCTGCCTCCCCCCCACACACAGAGGAATCAGAAATGCAGCAACTCCCAAAGGAACTGAATTTCTATTCTTCACTTATTACAAACTCCTCCTTGGAGAATTTTATTTTCATTAACTTTAACTACCCTAACTTTCCAGTTGAATCTTAGAAGTCCAGTTCTTGTCCTCATTAAGTCCCATCAAAAAGTATCCATAGGCTACTTTGATTTATGCCACCCCAACTTTAGAGTCAACATATTCAAAACTTAACTCTTCTTCCTCCACTGAAACCAACTCTCCCGTGTCTTGATTTCTCTTCCCAAGAACCTCGGATTTTTCTAAGTGTGCCTGTGTGTACATGAGAGCGGTCCCTGTTTTCTTTCGAAATGTCCCTTAAATCTGGTCCCTTCCTTGTCACTTCCACTGTCTCATGTGAGTCTCTCACTATTGTTTTCCATGTTCTCTGTTTCCTCATCCTCAACCTACCCGAGGCTCTACCCCCAGATTCCTCTTCCAAAGAGGTATTCCAAATCTTCTCCAAAATATAATAAAGCTCGAATACTCTTCTGCTCAAAAAGTTTGGGTGTTTCCATCAGCTACAACATCAAGTACAAATTTCTATGGGCTGGCTTTCAAAATCTTCACCATTTCCATCATTCTTATCCAAAAAAAAAATGTTCTCCCAAAATTTATTTGACAAAAGTCTAGTAGACCCCAGGTCTGTTCTACACATGGGCCCTTGAGATATTTCAGTGAGTAAAACCCAGCAAAGATCCCCATCACCAGGGAGCTTACGTTCTAATAAGCCATGGGCAGACCCTAAACTGCACTTAATAAAATAATTATAAAGGATGTTGCAAAGCGACAAGTGCTAGATAAAAAGAAACAGTAGAATAATGTAAGGGGGATCAAGAATATCTTATGGGAGGCAGCAACATTCACTCTGTTCTCATGAGGAAGATGACAATTGAGCCAAACCTTGAAAAAGACAAGGATATTTAACCACCTGGGTAACAGTGAAGAAAACTCCAGAGAGAGTGGACAGTCAACGCCATGGTCCTAAGGCAGAATGGGCCCTTGCATTTCAGAAACTGGCTGGAGTGCAGTGAGCACAGGTTCACATGTCAGGGGTGAGATCAGACTCTCCTACATCAGAGCATATAGAGCTTTTGTAAGAACTGTGGCTTCCACTCTGAAATAGAAACCATTCTGTTTTTCAAGAGTGACATGATCAGATTTTCTTTTTTTTTGAATGACTTGGCCTGCTGTGTTGAGGACAGGGAGCAGGGGTGAAGATGGGGAAGCAGGAAAGCAAGGAGACCAGCTAGAAGATTTCTACAATCATCTCTAAGAGGGGATGGCAGATTGAACCTAGGTTAGCCTTGGAGGTGGAGAAATGTCCACAGATTGTGGAACTATGTTATAGGTTGCACCATCAGGAATTCCTGAAGGATGGTTGTGAAGAATGAGACAGACAGGAATCTCGGTTGACCTTATAGCTTTGAGAGTGAGCTGCTGGAAGTATGGAGCGGTCAACAGTTAGAAAAGGTGTCAGATAAAGCAAATAGGGAAAGGTAAATGGAGTTCAGATTTGGAAATGTGAAGTTTGACATGGCTATAAGACATGCAAGTGAAGATAGCTATTTAAGCCTACAGTCCCAAAGGGACTAAGAGTAAGCATTTAAATTCATGTCCATGTAAGTGGTAGCTATTAACTCAGCTGCCTCAGTTGCTCACCCTTCCTACACAAACTTGGCTCTTTCCTGCCTCTGCTTTAGCTCACGGCACACCTGACATCTTCAAGGCACTTCTCCCTCCTCCTAACCTATCCACATCCTTGCCTCTGTAGCCTGAGCCCACAAAGCTTCCACCAGTGATGTCCTCTTCTTCCTCCCCTATCCCTACACAAGTGAATGCCTTTTATTTCTCTCACTATAAGAGTTCTCTCTCGGGATATCTGCTATCTGCTCTAAATTTATTTTATATCCCCTCTGGCATATTGCCCATGACTTTGCAGCAAGTTGTTGCTGGTCAGTACATGAGAGATTGCTTGATGAAAAAGAAACCCTCAAAAGTATTTGATCTGGTCATTTGCCATCTCCTAAACTTTCTGTGTACCGATCACCTTGTGGCTATTAATTAAGCTTATTTGGAATAGGTATGTTTCCTCAAGGCATTTAGGCATACACCTAATATATATATGGACAAATCAGATCAAAATCATCCATTCAGAGCCCTTTCAGGGCAGGGATGGAGGAGCATAAAGCCAAGATTGGCTGCAAATAGACAAAGGATCCAGTCTGGAACCCTGCACCTTCACTCTGCCCTCCCTCTCCATCCATATTCCCCTCTCTGCTCAGCTAGGAAACCAAGGTCGAATTGCCCACCTCCCCCCAAGCCCCTTACAGTCTCTCCTTTTATCTCCTTTTACATATGTCTGTGGTTCTCAAACTTCAGAGAACATCAGAATGACCGCAAGGGTCTGTGACCACATGTACCGACAGGCACTACCCCTGAGGTTTCTGAGTCAGAGCCTCTGGAGTAGGACCTGCATCTGCTTTACTAACCTGTCCCCAGCCAAGGCTCTGCCACCTTGAGGGTCACTATTGTATGTGCCCACTTTGACTTGAACCCATGCTTGGTGCTGACCGTAGGTCCTTGGGTAGCTGCTCAGTGAGCAGTGCAGCCGCCTCACACCACTGCCCACACCACTTGACCACCCCCCTTGTCCTCCCTCAGTCAGTCTCCGAGGATGAGTGCCAGCTTACAACCTCAATTTCTCACTTCCTCTTCAAGATGTCCTTCCATCATCATCTCCCTTTTTTCAAGCTCTCTAGTCCCACTTTCCTTTTAGTGCTGTTCAAATAGCCGCAATATTCAAATGTTTCCACCACCAAGAAGTGCATAAATCTATATGAAATCATATAAAAACCTCTCCTTGACCCTCCCCCCCACTCCAGTTAGCCAGCCAGTAACTTCACCATCTCCCTGTCTCTCTCCCTGTTATTTCCATCCTCCCTTGGCATTATTATCTGCCTCTAGCTGACCCCACATTCTTCCCAAAATGCTCTTGCTAAGAACCCAAACCACTGAGTGCAGGCAATGGGCAGCTATGCTGTCCTTACCTTCCCGGACCCCTGTTGGCCATTCCCCAGTTCCTGCTTTTTCCCTCTTTCTTGAGATCTCACCCCTGGAATTCGATGACACCTTATTCCCTTGGTTTTTCTGGTGCTTCCACCATTTCCTTTCTCACATGCGTCGCCATCCTTTTCTACCAGCCCCTCCAATGAGGATGATCCCCAGGCTTCCATCTTTAAACACCTAGTCCAGCTTTTTGGTTTTGTTTTGTTGATGTTCCTTGATTGATTTGCTGTTTCATTTATTATCTAATGATCAAAATCTTTAGGACATCATTGTAGTCTCCAGAGCTCTCCTGCCACCATGTCGCTGGTAAACAGTCACCATATTCTCTTGTATTCATCCCTCCCCTGTTTCGCCCCACCCTCCTATCCCTCTTTTGCTGTACACACCTGGAGTCCAGAGACCCCAGCCACAGTATGAGGAACTGGCCAAGATGCTGATTTCCCCCCCGCCCCCAGGTGCTGGAGTCACCTGGCCTGTCCCTCCCAGTGGACCAGGGGCACATGTCCTTCTACCTGTGTCATTATAGACTCTGTTTTCACACACTGCCCCAGGAGAATCCATCCTCTTCTCTGGCTCATCAGCATAGCAGCTCTAAGATGGCTTCCCAGATCATGCCCATGAGGAAGCCTGAGAAGCCCTTGAATCTCCCCTTTGCTTTCACTCACTCTCCTTCCCACACCATTTTCACATCCATCTGCCCCACGCTCTCCTGCCTACCACTACTCAGACCCCACTGCCTCTTGACTGACTGTTCTAGAATCCCCCTGACCGGTCTCCCTGCGGCTTTGTGATTCTTAAATCCACCTTCCACACAGCAGCCATGGGTGAGGGTGAGATGAGGGTGTTTTGGTGGCAGGAGAGCAATGATGAGAACATCTGAAAGGGGTGACTCTACACTTCCAAAATACCAACAGTGACGTAAACCATCACTACCACACACACACACACATACACACACACACACAAACTTTAAATTTAAAAAATTCAGGTCACACTGCTCCCTTGCTTAAAAGCCTTCAGGGGGCTCACTCCCTACAGGATAAAGTCCAAAGCCCTTCCTACACAGAAAACTCCATGACTGAGTAGACATGGTTCCTTCTCCCAGCCCCATTCCAGTCTCATCTTCCCTGACAGTTCCCTTTCTGTCCTTGCCTCCACGCCTTTGCCCAAGCTGTCCTTCATACTTGGAATGTTCTGAACCTGCTTGCCATCACCGCACACCCAGACTTCAGCTCATCTCAGCATCACCCTGCCTTCCCAGACCCCTTCCCAGACCCCCTCCCAGCCCTTCCCAGAAGCTGCACCTTCTGTGTTCTGAATCTTCCAGGCAATTTTCTGTTGCTGCACTTAGCACATTTGCATTATAATTATTTTTAAGTATTTCTCTCCTCCCACTAGATAGCATGTTCTTTGTATCCCAGTCCTGACACAATGCCTGACACATAGACAATAATAATAATTGATCAGTAAATGCAGTCTTAAGCTTTTCCCAAAAACAGGGGGCGGAGAGGACATTGTACACAATTCTGGATATAATACTTGGTTCTTTGGAACAAATGCAACGTTATTAAGCTTTGGGTTTGTGGTTGGTTTGAATGAAATACTTCAAACTCCTTTAATGAAAGGATAAGTAGACCAAAACCCCTCAAAATTAGAGCTAAACCACCATACAAATAACTGTTTTGCTGAAATCAGGTTGCATGCGGCTCTGCTTGAATTAAATAACACCTTTTCTTGGAACCTAGCTTTTCTCCATCTTGTGTAGGCATTTTGTGGAAAACTTGGCAGTCTCCAAAGCATTTTCACATGCAGATTTTTTAAGACTCTGAAGTCAGCTACAGAGAGGTTATTATTACCATTTTACAGATGAAGAAAGTGGAACTGAGAGGCTGACTTCCCCAACCCAGTGACTAAGACGTGGGGGTGAGGCCCAGACCAGCAGCCTCTTCATCCACTTCTGGCCGGGGTTTTGTCCCTCCATTCTTTTTGTATTGCAATTCAGCTCATAAATCAAATGGCAGCCTAGACTACAAATTCAATCAGATTCGAGGATATTTTGGCTTGGATATAACACATACATGTTAGTGATATTCCACCACACACACTGATGTGAATTCTATGCAGCTGAAATTACTGCTAGGCCAGCAGCAACATCCCAATAAAAAAAGAATTAAAACCATCCAACCCACTATGGAACAATGATTTGAGTTAGAAGATATTTTTTCATTTCTCCAGTTCTACTCTGAATTCCGTGCCTAGATGCTTTCTGGAACAGTCCAAACACAAGGCTCTCCTCGACATCCTCAGGGACCAGGAATTCACTCTGCCTGGACGCAGAGCTGAAGATTTCAGAACGTTAGGGAAATATCTTTCTTGGATCCCAGCTCTGTTGCTGATTAGTGTGAGCGCTTAGTAAATACTTAGCCCCAAGCCTCAGTTTCTTCATCTGTACAATGGAGCAAATGAAACAAGGCACATAAATTTCTGAGCAATATAGTGTATTGGGTAAGGGCATAGGGGATGGGTTCAATAAATATTTGTTACTAGAATGAATGACTCCTTCCCTTCTTTGGCCTTTTTTTTTTTTTTTTTTTGAGACTAGGTCTCACTATGTTTCCCAGGGTAGTCCGATCCAGGATCAAGTCTGAGTATTCCAGATCCCAGATCGGATCCCACAGACTCAGGTGATCCCCAGTCTCAGCCTCCCTGGTAGCTGGGATTACAGGCACGCACCACCATGCCCTGCTATTTCTTTTTGAGCCTAGGTCTCGCTATGTTGCCCGGGGCAACTCTCGAACCCACAGACTCAAGTGATTCCTAGCCTTGGCCTCCCTTCCTATGAACCACCTTATTTTCAAAAATTAAAGATATTGAATTTAGCGCAGTAAAAAAAAAATGTGACATTTTAGAAACAGCATCTTCTTAAAACCACCAGCTCATTGGATACAAAGATGCGTGGCAGGAATACTGTCACTCTGTAACCTGAACCACAAATTTAATGCTTGCATCGTGTAGTAAAAAGCATCATTTGAGGTGCATCTGATCCCTGATTTCAAGATTAAAGTACAGATTGTCAGTCTTCCTGGGACAAATCAGAACACAAAAACAGGGGATTTGATGAGCTGCTGGGTGACAGTGCTTCTTTCACTTAAGCAGAGAGGATGAGTTTGTTGCAAGGAGCAGGAGCAGGTACAAAGTGATCTCTGTCGAGGTTACTTCCAGTTCAAGAAGTCTATCACTTTAACGAGAAAATAACATCGCAATTATCAGCCCTTGAATATGTCCCTCAGGAGGTTAACTGAATTATGCCATCCACAATTGATTGTTACTCTTTCATTTGCTTAAGTCCCAGGAGACTACAGCAAACGAGTGTATCAAGGCGTGAGAGTGAAGCACACAGTCAAAGATCTACTGGCAGAAAAACGATCCCGACAGACAAGCACTTCAAGATTTAATGTAAGTCTCAATCTGATGCATTCTGAGTCTCTGGGCATTGTCTTGTGTTCAGACTGGTTACCACCACCACCACCCCATGTGACAAACCCACTTCCCAGCCACTTGAGCTGATCTTCTCCATTGCAGTCCTCCTTTAACAGTACATGATATAATTTCTAGTATTATCATCACAGTGCCTCCATCCAGCTTCAAGCCAGCACCCTAAAAACTCTGGGAAGACTGGCTCGTTATGAAAAGAGGATGCACCCTGCTTTCTCAACCCCTCCAGTTGTGAATTAACAAAGATACAGTGGGTGGGATTAATGCTGATCTCCATCTGAAAGGGTATGAACCACTATCTCTGAATCACATAGGGTGTTATATAGCAACATTCCCTCAATAAGAATAATACAATTTAAAAAATATTATTCCAAACCAGGTTGAGGCAGTGTGGTGAAGTTTCCTCTGTAATGTGCAACCTCAGATTTTAAAATTCCAGGAGCTGTCTCTCGTCTCAAACCTGTCATCTGTGTCCCCAATTGCTCCACGTTCTGTGACTAAAATGTTTAAGCAGCTGCACCCACACCTCCAAAGTTAATTTTCGAGTATGGAAATAGCCAGGGGCTATCAAGATGAGGCAACAGTCACTTCTTGTAAGAGGTTAAATATAACAGGATTGCCAGGCATGGTGGCACGCACCAAGTTGTCCAAGTGCTGGGAGACTTGGGATCACTTGAGTTCGTGGGATTGAGACTACCCCAGGCAACATAGCAAGACCTGGTCTCGAAAAAGCAGCTGGGTGCCATGGCAGGCACCTGTAATCACAGCTACTGGGAGGCTGAGGCTAGGGATCACTTGAGTCTGTAGTACCCTGGTCAACACAGCAAGACGTAGTCTCAAAAAAAAATCTTTATATCTATATCTGTATCTGTATTTCCATCCATCCATCCATCCATCCATCCATCCATCCATCCATCCATCCATCCATCCATCCATCCATCCAACAGGGTGAATGCCAGGCACTGCTGAGAGCAGGATAGAAAGCAGAGGAGCGAGAGTATTTCCAAGGCCACCATGGACAGCGCCGGGCACAGGGCGGGTTGCATGGGCACCTGGCTGCCAGCCTGTCTGCTCAGTCCCCTCAGTGGTGTCAGCACTGCTCCAAAGCCCATCTCATGAGACATGCCCAGTGACCCAGCTTCAGCTTGCCCTCCCTTCCCCCAAGAATGCCTTCTGCTGCACACTCTCTGCCTTCCTCTCTCTAGACCCTTCTTCCCTTCTAACCCAATGGATGGAGCGCAGGGGACAGAAATCTGGGTGAGTGGCTCCTTGCCTGCTCCCTATGGGACACCTGCTCAGGATCACCTGGGGATGCTAAAATGATCCCTCCCCTTGAGTTCCTGGGGTGGCAGAAGGGGGAGGGCAGACTGGGAGCCAGCTCTGAGTGATCCAGAACCAAGGCAGCCATGTGGAGAGCTTTGCTGTGACCACAGCAGGAAGTGTGAGCTCGACAGAGACTCCAGGTCTCCGTCAGGTGGGAAACCGTCAGGTGGGAAAACCCGGGCCACCAGGCCACGCTCCATGGTCAAGGAGCAGAAACTGTACCTGCCGGTGGGAGCAAGGACACCGCTCACGCCTCAGCACTGTCATCCGTACTTCAGGACAAATGGCGCCCAACAGAGTCCCCCAGACAAGGACTCATATATCCAAATGGTGGAGAAAAACGATTAGTTTTCTCTAAAAGTCACTTACCATGGCCTCTTGCTCCAGACATTGGCTGCCATAGAGTGTGTTTTCTCTTCATTTTGACATTCTTACTTTTTCAGAGGTAGTGCCAGAAACATGAATAATTACTAGTCAGGTATTGTAAGAGCAGAATCCTGGCCCCTGCCCTACATGGCTGTAACATGGTGAACCATAAACAGCCATCAAGCTCCTTGGGTGCTTCCGCTGCCTCGGAGCAAAGAGCAAGTGCAGCTGCTTCCCAGACCATCGCTGAGGTTCTTCTCTCTGCCCGGACGGGAGTTCGTTGAGCTGTTGCTACTGGTCCAGAGACACTGAAAGTGTCACAGTGAAAGTGAGTCCAAGGAACGGTAACTTCACACACCTGATAACTGCTGGGAAGGAAGGTGCCGACACACTTAAGCAGTACAAGCACCGAGGTGGACCAGCCCGGACCAAAGACAAGTGCTGGACCCTGCGGGCATGTGATGGGAAGACAACAATGCGACTTAGAGAGGGACGGTTTAGAGGGTCCGTCCTTGGCACTGTCTCATCGCAGAGATGCCCTCATCCTGAGCGTTATTCCCGTGGTTTCCCATTTTACAGATGGAAAAGTCGAGAACAGGAAAAAGGAAGTGGTTGCTTCCAAACCACGCAGTTTTGCCAGGGGCAAGCGTCCTGCCTCTGACTTCCATGTCCCTGCGAAGGAGACCCCATGGCCTGGAGTAGAACAACCCCAACGTGGGTGGCCCCAGTCTGCTTGGACTGCCTCATGGCCCAGCAGACAATAGAGTTCATCAGACAGCACACGCTTGCTCTCCTCAGTATCGAGGCTGGCTGTCCAGGGCACCCAGGTGGTCCCGGGGAAGACCCCCTAGCAGGTGTGGTCCTCTTGTTGTTCCTCACAAGGTGGAAGGGCCGAGGGGAATCTCCAAGTCTCATTTATAAAGGTGCTAGCCCCATCGGAAGGTTCCCCCTTATCACCCCCGGGTGTCCAGAGGCCTCCAAACGCCACCATGTTGGGCACATTCCGACAGATGGAGCTGGGGAGCACACAGACACTCAAAGCACCATGCAAACCAAGGAAGTGAAAGCACCGTGCGCAAAGAACTTGTAGGAGGGAGCCCATCTCTGACCAGGGTGGCTATCCTCAGGCCTCAGGTAGGAGCAAGTCTGCCTAACCTGCAGGGACACAAAAACCACCACCTTCTCAGCACTGGGCTCTTGGGCTCAGTTTCACCTCAGTCACCTCTGCAAAGCAGGAAATGAAATGAGAAAAAGATAAATTGCCCAACACGTGGTTATTTGGCCTCTAGGGTCTTCATGAATTGGCTTCGCTCTTCCTGCCCCTGTGCTCATGTTTCTTCTCTCAGACACTCTTCTAGAATGACTGGATGCTCCAGGATACTGTGTGCATGTCCCCTTCCCAGGCCCTAGTCCTGTGCCTGCTGCTGTCAGCGCACCTCCACGAGCAGGAAGCATGAAGGCACTTGTGTGTTCCTGGAAGGCACTAGCTGTCCAGGGGATCTGAGACCACTACCCCTTTTCTGTGCCAGCGTACTGCAGGACAGGGAGTCTAATATCTAGGATGGCCTCAGTACACCATCCTCAGATGTGCTCATAATCTACGATAGCCAGCGTGGCAATGGCCACTCACCAGCCAGCTAGATCCCTGGCACCTGTGAAGGCAAGCCCCCCCCCCCAGCAGACTCTGGGAAGTCAACAGTCACCCAGATGGACACGCTGGCACGTGGCCGATCCTAAACGCGGTCACATGTGTCCCTGGCGGAGAGTTTGGAGAGTGGCACACATAGAGAAAAGATACGCAAATGGGGAAGAGGCCTCGTGACCACGGGGACAGCGGCCGGGGCCCCTCAGCTGAAAAGCTAGGGGAGCAGGCAGCCACCTGTAGCCGGAAGAGCTCAAGGGACTCACCCCTGGAGAGCAGGGAGCATGGCCTGCCGATACCTGGATGTGAACCTTTTTCAGTCTCTTTAGGCTGCCCGGCTTGTGGTCACTGGCTACAGCAGCCCCAAGAACCCAGACTCATCATGAAGCCTGTGTCCCCAGGGCAAGTGCTGGAACAGCACCCAGCTGATGCCCTCCGGGCTGGTCTTCTGGATAGAGCTCACCCAGGCTGTGCTGCCCCACCCTCACCCATGCCCCTCAAGAACCTCCGTCATGATACCCCACACGCTGTTTCTTGTGGCCTTGCAGGGGAAATTAATGACAGAGAAATCCTCTGTATCCAAAGGACATCTGCCAAAGACTGACCCTGATCCCACCTCTGTATATTTCAGTTGTCACCTGGGGCTTCTTATCTGTCTCTAAATAATGCCCCTTCGCCTTCTCTTTCCAACTTTTCTGCATTGCTTTTTCACTATACGCTTCAATTATCTACTAGAATATTTGAAGTAGGAGCCATTTTCGGTACCTAGTACCCTGAAGTCGTAACTAGATGGTGGGGCTATGAGACACTAGCAATCAATGACTCTATTTCAATGTAGTTCCATAAAAGTTAATCATTAAAAAATTATAATAACAGTACAAAATTCAGTGACTTCTAAGCTAACTATAGAACCAACAAAAGTAAAAGCAGCCATAAGCTTAATGGCCACAGTTTTTGAATTTTGCTTTGCGAGTCAGTATCTGGTTTGTCAGCTGCTGAACTTACTCATCAAGTGTGTCTGAAACTATCATAATCACCCATTAAAAAGTCATTGTATAGACGACAGTTGGTGGGAGGAGACAGTTTTTTAACTATTAATTAATTTGTTTTATATTGATGTGGTCCCCATATTTCTCCCATGACCATATTCCCGTGACTCATCACCATTTCCCCTCATGTTTTTCCTTCCCATTTCACCACCTCCTCCTACTCCCTCCTTGGCTGGTTCCCATAGTCAGCTTGTTAGTTTTTACTATTTCTTGTCCTTTTGCTTGATTGATCTAAATTCCACATATAAGTGATACCATCCAATATTTTTCTTTTTCCTTCTAATTTCAGCTAGTGTAATCCCTTTCAGCTTCATGTTTTTAACTAGCAGACTAAGAAACAGATTATTTGGGGCTTGAAATTTTGTGGTGGACTGGAGAAATACAATGAAAGGGGGGCAATTAAGGATGGGCCTGGGAATCAGGGTCTGACTTCAATCTATTTTATTGGTTTATGGAGCCAATAATAGCATAATAACTATCCAGCTCACGTCATTCATCCCAATGTGATGGTGAAAAACAATAAGGAAATAGATCGGGAAGTTATTTTAAGTTAATATTCTACACAAACATGAGGGGAAATAAAGGACAATTTGGGGTTATTTTTAGAGAGTCTGAAATAAGGAAAACATGGAGAAACTTCACCCCAAGTGGGGAACAGATTTGGGTCTTATTTTTCTTGGATGATACACATTCTGTTCCTATAGGACCAGTTAACTATTTCCACTAGCCATAATTCTTGTCACATCGACCTCAAATGTTGGTATTTCAAATCCTAATTACTTACAACAATTTTATTTTTGTACATTTTCCCAAATCCTTGCATTCAAATTTGCTGCTAAAAGTCTCTGCCTCTCTGCCTATAGGATCTCTAGGGAAAGGCATGTTGTCAGCTGGGTGTTTGGTTAATAATCTTTCCTAATTACTCTTGGAAGGGGAGCATTGTAAGTGCAGAAAGAAGCCTGACAATAGCACATATTGATGGAAAAATCTGGAAGAACAGCAGGTAAACGGGTCCCCAAACACTATATAGTACATTTATGACACAGAGTAATTGGACATGTTTGATCTTTGTTGAGAGGCAGGTCAATTCTCACTGTGCAACAGATGTGCATTGGCCAGCTCCAGCCCCTGATAGCTGTGTGTCTCTCCAGCAGGACTGCTAGTCAGTGGTTTGTTTGGTTACATATCCAGCTGCCGCTGGCAGCACCAATCACAAGCACACTTCAGTTACCACCAAGTATAAACATGCTGATGTCTGTATCTGTGATTTGCATTTGGGTTTCCTGGGAAGTATGAGGAAAAAAGAAAATACACAATTGGAAACTGTGTGCTATAGCATCTCAATGTTTCTGTGATTTCCCTGGAACTCTGGAAAACACATGCAAGGTGTGTCTTTGGCACCAAAAGGGGAGCCCCACCCTCAGCTCTCCTTGGCCTCCCACAATACCTTTCTTCTCCCACACCTTGGGGTCCTTGTCATCAGAGCAGAATAGGGTGCCTTCCATTCCAGTCTCCAGTGTTAGCATCCCAGCCTTTTAAAAAATTGATTACAGATATATTTTACATTGTTGTCTACCCTGAGGTTCTCCCACCACTTTGTCACCCCTGAACCATCATCTTAAATTTTCATGCCCATCCCTCCCCCAATCTTACCCCTCCCCTCCCTTGTTCTATGCTTCAGTTCTCCTGAGAGTTTGCTAGTTTTAAGATTTACCTGTCCTTCTGTTTGCCTATTTTCCCTACATTCCACATATAAGTGAGATCATCCAATATTTTTGCTTTTCTTTCTGGCTTATTTCCACTACATGATTCCTTCTAGGTCCACCTATATTATCACAAAGATATCAAATTTGTCTTTTTTGATGGCTGAATAATATTCCATTGTGTACAGATACCATAGCTTTCTGATCCATTCATCTGTTTTGGGACATTTGGTTTGTTTCCATATCCTGGCTATTGTGAATAATACTACAATAAACATCCGAGTACAAGTGTCCTTTTGATTTAGTATTTTGGTGTCCTTTGGGCAGATTCCCAGTAGTGGAATTGCTGGATCAAATGGTAATTCCATTTTCAGTAGTATGACGGTTCTCCTCACAGCTCTCCGTAGTGGTTGAACCAGTTTGCAGTCCCACCAGCAGCATAAGAGTGTTCCTTTCTCTCCACATCCACACCAGCACTTGTTGCCCTTTCTATTGATATTTTACCAATGTGAGGTGGTATCTCATTGTGGTTTTGATTTGCATCCCCCTGATTATAAATGATGTTGAGCATTTTTTCATATGCCTGTTGGCCATTTATCTTTCTTCCTCTAAGAAGTGTCTTTTAAGCTATACCACCCCCATTTTTTTTAGAGACTTGGTCTCACTGTGTTGTTCAGGGATGTCTTGAACCCATGAACTCAAGTGATCCCCAGTCTCAGCCTCCCAGGTAGCTGTAATTATAGGCATACCCCACCATACCTGGCTTCTTCCCCCCATTTTTTGACTGGGCTTTTCACTTTGCTTTTGTGGTGTGAGCTCTTTGTTGATCTTTGATATCAGATGTCAGTTGAGTGGGCACTCCAGCTTTTAAAAGTCTATTCCATCCCATTATCTTCTTCACATTATTTATATTTTTGAACATACCCATCGCCCTGTTCCGGATTTAAGATCGTGCTACGAGCACTAGTTCCCACCTACGTGGAGGCCTCTTTGAGCTGCAAATTCAGATGAGGCAGCCACAGCTCCAGGGAGTCACTGTGCCATATGGGTGGCAGAGGCTGGTGAAGACTGGGCTCTGGATCCAAATGACCTCAATTCAAGTCCCGGCTCTGTCACTTGCCAGCAGTGTGATGACACAGAAGTTACCTCATCTTGCTTTAAAGGAAGATCGTAATAGCTGCCTGGCAAGGTTGTTGTCAGGGTGAGACTTGATATTTGTCAAGGGCTTAGCATAGGCTGTGTGCTCAGGGCACCGCCTGCAAGGAACGTTGCTGCTTAGAATTCAAGTCAAGGACAAAAGCCGCTGCTCAGGACAAGTGCGCCAGGCACTGGGAGGAGAAGGAATCGGATGCGAAATTGGGGACTTGACACAACATATGACTCTGTTCTGCATGCCACTCACAACACTGACCCTCTGTGGGGACCATGGATGTTCAGAAGAGGGTGGGGGAGCAAGGTGTGGATGGGGTAGGGCAGGGAAGGCAAGCCTCCTTCAGGAGGGTAAGCCATGAGTTGAGTTTCTTTGTTGTTGTCTTGCCACGCCATGCAATTTATTCATAGTTTTCTGTTTTGTGCATATTTGGTATTTTAACTGACTAAGTTTTGAAGGAAGGAAAGAACTCAAGCCTACAGTGAGCAGAGTCCCAACAGAGCCCCTCGAGGATGCCAGGGCCCAGGGTGGAGGAAGCTCCATCCCTGATGGCCAGTGGGAAACTCTTGGCCTGCAGGGCAAAGTGCAAGAGCAGGTTGGGGGACTGGCCTGGCCCCCCTGGCTGCTAAGGTCTCCCAGACACTCCCCTCTGCTCCCAAAGCTTCCAGCACATCTATCTGCTAAAACATTTCCAGCCCTGTTTTTCCAAAGTTTTCCCCCAACTGGCTAAAGTCTCTCTCTGTTTTCTTGGAGCCTCCAGCCTGGGAGGATGGCAGTGGGATAGAGCTGCTGAGGGTTTGTGTTTTAGGAGAAACAAAACAAAGGGTCTGACGTGACTGACATAACTCAACCAAAACAAACCCTGGAACTAGGGCTGTGGAGCTGCGGCCCCAGGGCCAGGGGCCGAGGGCGAGGGGCCGTGGGAGCTCTGGTGGTGGGTGTGGAGCAATGACATACAGCTGAGGAGCTTTGAACCTATGCCCATAAATCATAGACGGCGCAGTAAAACAATGTCACTGCCAAAAATATGTGGAGTTTGCAAGTTAGAGTCAGACAGATGGAGGGTCTCACCCTCCTATGTGAGAGCACCCTTGCTTCCCTGGGCCTGTTATCTCCTCCCTAAAACAGGGTTAGTGATGGCCACCACAGTGGGGTCCTGAAAATGAAATGATGGCGAAGATGAGTGAAGACCTCCCCTCCCCCACTGCTCTCCAACCCTCCCTCTCCTCTCCTTCCTCCCCCCTCCTCCCCTTTCCCTCTTC